>JAYMSF010001550.1:0-11836 GCA_036897335.1 Silene vulgaris
TATTTTGCAAACAAACACTTGATATGGGTTTGACTGATTCAAAACCGATACCTCATACCTTTTTTGTTTGAACCAAACACGTAGGAATTGCAAATCTTCCATATATAGTGAAAGAGATTACTTACCTCGCTACCTAAGTCCTACATATTTGAGTTACTATACCCGAATTTTATCATCATACAATCAAACAAGCATTTAAATTAAACACGTCAATAATCTATGTTCTCCAATTCTTCTTAACCCTTTACGTACCTGTGTCGCACATAAAGTCGGCCGAAAGTGTGAGCCAGCTTGGCCCAGCCCGCATCATTAGACCATTTTTTCCAGCCCTGCCCGAGCCTGCTTGGCCTAATGGCCACCTCTAGTCGTGCCCTCAACACTTGAACATGGATTTTACTTTTAAACACTTCATTTTAAACCAAAATACGTGGATTCACCAAAATATAGCCAAGTCCGACAGTAGAGTCTGAATACAACGTGTTGAAATAAATCATAGAACCAAACCATAAAAGCATGAACAAAAAATTGACCTACTTTCACTCAAGTGCTCGAGTTACTGTGGAATTGTATTGGAATAAAGGGTGTCAAATAAAGAAATGCAGGAATCACTGAATCTTGACAACAATGAGTTGTTAATTGTTATGTACGAAGTACTTTGAAAAAGTATGCCCACTCTTGTACTATTATGAGTCATGACTCGAACATGGTGCCAAGTCTTTTTCGACCCGGTATTTTCAGCAAGTCTCACCTGTAACCGTCACATCCCCTCTCTCACTTACAGCCTAAGAGAGGTCACAAACTTGTGACGAAAAGTGTCTCACTTAAATATGGGACTAACCAGATTGTTTGCTATGGACTGATCCAGGATAAAAAAAAAATTATAATTATGGGTCGGACCGTCCAAGACAGAATTATGTTAGACTCAAATCGGTAGAAAAATATGGCTCTATAGTTAATTCTTAAATTTATGGAGAAATTGAGCATTTCATTTCATACATACAAAATTTTAAAGTTTGAGAAGGGCGATTTCCTAAGTGCAATTGTACATTCATGTTCTTACTCCTTAACAATTACAATGATACGGTATTTATAGTATCTCGATTCTCGAAAGTTTAAACACAATCGTATATTATTATCTCCTCGTATTGGTAGCATAATACTCCGTGTAACTTAATTTTATAATCCCGATATTATTCTGGTTTTATATATAATCTCGATATTATTCTGGTTTTATATATAATCCCGATATTATTTTGGTTTCGGTATATGTTCTAATATACCGTAATCTCCTAAAACAAAACTTTAGACTTTCTTAAGCAAAATCCTTTAGATCATACTCGCCTCGTTTGCCATATTTTTGTTTGACCATAACATACATGAGTTTCCAATCTTTTAGATCATACTCGCCTCGTTCGCCATATTTTTGTTTGACCATAACATACATGAGTTTCCAATCTATCATCTATCATCTTTCATCATTCTATGTTACTCATTTTACGAAATTCTCATTATATTCTAGAAACTTGTAAATAAATTTCATTTAAAGTCTTTTTAAGTTTGAAACGTTTTAAGGCCATAGGTCCATATATCTCAACTAATTAACAATGTTCATTAACCCTTACTTATAATCCAATACATAGGCTGCTTCAAATCCATTTCACGCTTACAATCATCCAAATCAAAAATTTGGACGTAGTTAACATTACACTCTTCCAAAATCCAAAATAACTACTCTAATAAATCCGCTTCCACGCTTACAACCGTCCACATTAGGAGTTTGTAGGTAGTGAATAGTCTGAATACTACAGTCTTCCAAAATCCAAAATGGGTGCGTTGGCATGCAGCCCCACAGATTTGGCCTCGCATTTGCATCTTAAACCCTACAGACTGCAACTTTATTAGAAACCACTCCTTTTTTATCAAAAATTGATTTCTTGCTCCCACAAAGATTATGAAACATCACCCTTGTAAATATAATATCCAACATGATTTCCTTAAATTGTTTAAACACGTGATAAAATACCAAAGCCTCTCAAATTATTACCTTAGTATTTTTGTTGTTAATTTGTTCCTTTTGTAGGTCGTTTGTTTTTCAATTATATGAATCCGAGTCTATGCCTCTATGGAGTATGGACTAATGAATGCCACTAGTCAATTCGCTCTAATAATTTCATACTCCGTATAATATATTCTCACGTATATCCGGGGGTTATGATATTATATTAATTATCAATGAAAACGATTCAGCTAGAAGTTTAAAGGGGCTTATAAATGATTTTATACTCTCACAAATACGGAGTAGTATACAAAATGACCATAAGATCGCAATAACGTACCACCAATTGTCTTATTTAAGAATCGGAATGAAATAACAAAACAAATGTTTCTCAATTTCCATTATTTTGGATGATGAGGGATTCCCCTAATTTGATATGAATAAAATAGTTCGGTCTCAATCATCATTTTAAGGTTTGGTTCAGATGGTTTATTTATCGTACTATATTAGTATCAGAGTCACCTAACTAACAGGTTATGTGTTCAAATCTTGACAGCCTCTAATATCTCATAAAAAGCGTCACATGTTCAAATCCTGACAGCCTCTAATATCTCATAAAAAGCATGTACATTAATCTATCATCCCCGAGACTATATAATAGCCTTCAAACTATGTATATATCTATCATCCCCGAGGATTGAACATTTTCTATCTTGTTTTAATTTATTTGTTGGTAGTTAGTGTAATGTTGCTAAGTGCTCTACCGACGTTTTTGGTGGTTGGTCTTTGATAATCACATGATTCTTATCAAAAATGTATGAATCTAAGATAATACAACTTGTCATAGTGTCTCATTCTCAGGTAGGTCTATTGGACCTTTATTATTTACAGTTTGCACCATTAATTATCAACTATAATAAGCCAACTACCCGTCACTCTCACTTATTTTTTATTTCGTAAAAAAAAATCTTAAAAAAACGGCTGGTTTTAATTATTTCATAAGTATATGATACTTTCATACATGTTGCACAAATTCTTATTTAAAACGGATATTTAAGAAATAAAATAAGTCAAATATATAGATCGAATAAAAAAGCTGAATGTCTAAGAAATGAATAGCAAATTTTGTCCCATCTTAAGACAGATATAACTGCCTAAGGAAAATCAACTAATGGTTATGATAATGTATAGGAAGCTAAGCCTCCATGCACCCATTTTATGAGACATGTATATATTTAGGGTGTGTGAACGATAAAGATGATTAGTCTTTTAGCATATTAATTAATTTGTCTAGGTTATAATTAAGGGGTTTAAGATTTGAATATTATTGTTCCAAGTGTCAAAAGTGTACACACACATGACGAAAAAATGTTTATGTACTTAATTTTAAGTGGCAATTAGACAATATATGTGCTCGACTTTATTAAATCTATCCTTTTTCAGACGAACAATATTTGTGCACTTGCACCATATCTATGTATACTTAGACCCGACAAACATGTTATATCAAGTAAGATTCATGTTCATGTCACGAATAAAATACTTTCTAATATATAATTATAATAATAACGTAGTGCCAAAATTATAAGTATTGAATATCAAGTGTTACAGCTTAATTCGTCTCGGTAGGTATCTTTTCCACCTATAATTGTTAACTTTACTACGTAGTAGATCGAAGGACTATATGATTTGAGTAAAGCTAAAGCACGTTATTCAAGCATAACAATAATTGTAATAAATATATTACGCAAGATATGGAGTATAATTATATTCTATACCACTTGACATTAATTTAATTTGTTTATTTTTATATGCTATTCGATTATAAAGTTCACACCTTGAAGATTCGTGATTGCTTTCGTGAATTCTTGGTTTGGTAATCGTTAATTGTGTTGCATTAAATTAATACACCAATTGTTTAGGTGCATAAGTATTTATACGAAAGTGTCAAAGTGTAACAATCAAACTTCAGGTTAATGGGACATTAGGAGCGGAGCTAGCTAATAGTGAAGAGTATCACTCGTCAGAGTCGCTAATGCTAGACTATTAGCTTCTGTATTACCTATTACATTTATATATTGATACGGAGTATATTTTGTTCAATTTGTTACATTATGAAATTCCACAATTTTCGCATTTATTTATATATTAATTTAAACATTTTAAGTTTTACGAAAGTATTATGGAAAAGAAAATAGAAATTATAAATATTTTTTTTCACATATTTATGCTCAAAATTACATAATTTGACCATTAAACGTAAAATAAGAACATTATTATAGATTAATAGGGGCGGAAATGTATTATAAATCAAAATAACGTTTAGCACACAAAAGTCAATTATACGAGACAAAATACGTGATATAATAATGTCAATAACATGGCATGCATGTGGACACGGTTTTATACATATCATAATCTGAATTAGAATAATAATTAGAATAATGATTTAGGGTTAATTAAATTAATACAAAGCGACAAGTATGCAACTTGTTACACGTTGGTCCCAAGTCACCTTTAGGTTCGCTTACAAGTTTGTATTATTATGTCATGCATATATATACTTTGCCAATTTTTACTCTTCGTCTTTAAAAAGCTGAATTGGATTGAATTAAATTTAATGGAGCTAAACCGGATTAATCTAATTTTAATTTATCTGAAATAAGCTAAAATTAAACCCAAAAGGGTTACTGACGCGACCATCTATCTCACAATGTACCGTAATTGTTTTATGTTCCAAGGCAATACCTTTTAGAAAATGGTTTTATAATAATAAAAATTAGTTACTTTTTAAAAGAAAATACTCACATTAAGCTATAAAATGATCAGTTTTTATATGTCGGTACTATCCACAATTTCGGAGTCTAGTTTGGGATACTTTGATACATGTGATCTTGGTTGTACAATATATACTAATTTATTCTCCACTTTTTTTTAAATGTTCCAAAGAAAACTCTTTTAGCTTAATTTTGGATATTATATTAGACAACTTGTTCCATAAAATATTTGAATCACGGGGTGCAATGTAATAATCATGATGTGTGGTTGGTATTTTTAACATTATCATCAAGAAGTTTGATAAAAACAACTTGAACTACTTTAGCATTTTGATATTATAATCATTGTTGTAACCTAAAGAAAGTAGTAAATGATGCTTTAGCATTTTGATATTATAATCATTGTTGTAACCTAAAGAGAAAGTAGTAAATGATGCTTTGGCATTCTTATCTTGAAATACTTTTGATTTAACAAATGTCTTTAAAACTTTTTTTCTTCTCATATTTACCAATAACTAGTAATCGAAAATATAGATTTTATTTAGTAATACTAAATCAGTATATCGCAATGTAATTTCAATTTTATGTTCCCAGATTGTCACTGCACACAGCTAAATATTTAAGTCTTAACATCATTCATTCATAGTTGTGCAACAACAATCTTTTTTGGTGACCCAAGGGAACACTTGAACACCCTGCAAACTTGAGGACTAGAGGTAAGTCATCAAGGTTGCCCTTGATGGAGGCAATACCGCAACACTCCCGTATATGGAGTCGAAACCGAGACCTCTCAATTCGTTGCCATACTGCAACGCTTTGAGGCAATCCCGCGCTCCACTACTCTCAAGCTATTTTGGTAGTAATAACAATCTTAATTACTCTAACATTCACAAAAAAAAAAAGGAATATATAACTGCATAGACTTTTTCCTTTAGTTAGTATCTGTTCATCGTAACCTTTCACAAACAAACAAAAAAAAAAATTACTAGTGTTTTAACATTATTTATGGCTATAAATTGATTATATTGTATTGTATGCAAATAACTAAATAAGTGGTTTATTTATACATACAAAGATCTGTACAAAAGAAAGATTAACGTGTGACCCAAAAACAGTGTACTCCGTATTATTTAAGATTCCTTCACTAAATTGATAAGAATGAGTACATCTTTCTATTTCTCATAATTGAATCATAAATATATTTGTTAAATGGCTTTTTATCGTGTGCTCCTAGGACACACTTTATAAAACTCGTTCATCCTAAAACGAACCATCGGATTAAAATTTGAAGTATCTATCAACATAATGTGTACCTAAACCATATTGTCTGCAACATGTTGCTACATTTACAGTAGATACTTGAAATGAGACACATCCTTCTAAGACAAAAAAAATGCTATCATTTACTTCGTACAAATCTGCGAAATAAAAGAGTGAACCTAATAAATGTAGCAAAGTGGCTCCATCATAATAATTAATTAATTATCAATCAAGCAACTATCAAAAAAATGCTATATATTTCAATATTCAATCTATTAAAACATAAATTCAATATTTCTAAAACAAATTAGGAAAAACTAAAAATAATCAAAGAAATTACTATACGTATGCAAATTTTAATTATAGTCATATTTAATTAATACCAGTATAACATTCTCCATTAATCATTTCTACATGGCCACACCAACTCAGATCAAGTTAGAAACCCGACCTTAAATCCTGTTTTTTCCAACTTAATTTCAGCTCACTCCGCTTAATTCAATTTAGCTCGATTCCTGACTTCCTGTTAGTTTAGTTTAGTGCAATTAACAACGCGGCCTAGGTGAAATAGCGGTCTCAATTACTCCTTTTAGGCATCACTATGGAGACCATTACTTGATCAAACAAGTTGTCAATTTATTTTCACTAACAAGAATAGATAGAGTTGTTGAAAGAGCAACCACCTCCAAATATTTCCAACTTCCATGTGAATGTCACTTTACAGATAATGCAGGAAGAGCAATCACTCAAGCTTAGAGCACATGACAAAATAGTCACAAATTGTACCCTTTATTATAGGAGTATACAATTATACAATGAATCAATCATCCCAAAGATTCCATTTAGTATAAGATACTTCTATATCCCATCATTAATATCATCACTACACGTGTTTGGCACTTAGAGAGTGAGTGTTGAGCTAAAATAAGTGGTTTTTATATACTCCTCATCTAAAGGTTCATCGAATCAGTTTTTAAGTCCTTGAAATTGGTTCGATTAAACAGATCTAACGTTTGAGCTCAATCAAGATACTAAAGCGGAGACGAAATTGAGGGCTCAACATACTTGTACTCGGTAGTTCACCAAAACTCGTTGTTACCCAATGTGCTCAAGTCGAGTTTATGCCTTTTTCCTTAAGAGGAACTTAAGTTTTGGTTCTTATAGTGATGCTCAGCTCAGCTGAAATAGATCCCTAAATAGAATTATAACCGTGTCAGAAATCAATAGACATAATTGCATTATCAAGGCAAATAAATCAATGTAGTGGTCCACTAGCAAATAATGAACTTGCCCATATAGGAGAATTACTTTTTTTGTTTTTTGAAATTTTACCATATGAAGCAAGAAGATAATATGCATCATGAAATAGTGACATCCACAACTCTTGATACATTAAACTTGCACTAATTATTAGTAGAACAAAAGTTCCAAATATACAACAAATCTAGACCCAAATCTAAAAAAATAACAAAACCCAAAACTTGGAGAACAAAGCTCTTATACAGCACACCTCTGTCACGCTCCGTCTTAAGGGAGGCTAACTGCTTATATGATGCCTTGAATTGAAGCCACCTCCATTTATTTCCATATACAAGGAAGAACAACACAAGACATTTAATTTAATCCTCCCGATTAACTAAATCTACAACTAACATCTCACATTTTTAAGGCTAAAACTATAATTACAGAACATTAATTATATATTAATTACTAATTAATTGATCTCCAATTTAGTTTCCCTGGGATCAGACACTTTAGAAGCAAGCACCATTCTAAGCTGTTCTTGACTGTAATACCGGCTCGTCATCTTAACCGTCGCTTGTTGGATCATTAAGTCATTAACAACCGATACACTCGCGTGTGTTACATCCAATTCGAGCTCTTTCAAGGCCGACATTAGCCTTGCAGCAGGGTGATTCCGCTTATTGCAGTTCACCCTGATCATTGCATCCCATCCGATAATCTTAACCTCAATTTCCAAATCCGACTGTATTTGCTGCTTTTTATTAGCTAGCAAATTCAGTTCCCGGTCTAGCTCCCGCTCTCTGTCTAACTGCGTTGTTCCAGACCCTCCTTTACCCGACAATTCCTTCTTCAATTCCGCCACCTCCCAAACCAATCCATCCTTCTCCGACTCATAGTCCTGTAATTTCCCCTTCAGCTCATTAATATACGAAATTGCATCACCCAACAGCGAAGCCTTATCCATCTTCGACACATTTGGGACAACAGCCCTAAGCGCGTAAAACTTCTGATTCAGCTTTTCTCGCCTCTGTCGCTCCGCCTCCACGTGATTAAGCGGCTCTTCTCGTCCATTAGCCGGTTTCCTCCCTCTTTTTCTCGGCCGCTTCTCAGGTTCTGGTAACACAACTAAACCGCTATCAACCTCCCTCACAGACGCGTCTAATTCCGAATGATCCGAATCTGCAGCTCCAGCTCCACCTCCAGAAGACGGAATTATCACACCGGAAGTAAAAGATAACATTCCTTCATCGTTACTCCCTCGCGAAGTCGGCGATCTTCTCTTCTTATTCTTATTACTATTATTATTATTACTACAATTCTCGTCAATCAAAAACGGCGAATTCCCGTTGCTCTTCTTACTCTCTCCGACACCGCCTCCGAAACTCAATATCTCGCCGCCGCCACCCTTTCCTCCGGTCCCACCAAATGCGAATTCCGAGAAATTCAACTCCTTCGTGAAAAAACCTTGCTCCTGAGGCGGATTATTTTTATTGTTAAAAGTGCTACTGCTGCTGTTGTTGACATTACTCTTCTGAAGAATTAATGTCGCCGGTTGCGAAGGCGGAGGCGGAACAGGAGCAGCAGAAGCAGCAGGAGTAAGAACCGGAGCCGGAGCTGGAGCTGGAGCTGGAGTCGGAGGAGGATCACTAATCCAAAGCGCGGCCGGGTCAGACTCCCCTTGCTCCTGAACAGGCCAAACCGGAATCGAACCTAAACCCAAACCGGAACCAGAACCAGAACTTGGACCAGGACCGTTATCAAAGCAAAACAAACCACGAACCCGGTTCATTAAATCAGGACACTGAAAGATAACCTCAGTAGACCCAAGCTCAACGACACCGTTTACCACAGGAATCGATACCATCGTTTGTAAGCCGAAACAAGCGCCTTGTTTAGCCCGACTACAAGGCGAACCAGCCAACCGGTCCGACCCGGCGGCCCAGATCGGGTTCGAGCTAAGATACGCTTGACCCGGAAGATCTTCACCGGATTGAAAAGATTGAGTCATAGAAATAAGAAAAAACCATTCCGTATCGGTCACATCCTCGTCAACAGCACCAGTATCATCCGGAGCAGGAGCACCAGAAATAAGCGAGTTCAGCTCACGCAGAACTCGCTTCCTGTGCTCCTGCTCGGCCGGGTTTAAAGATGATGTGGACGGTCCAGAATTATTTTTTCCGTTTGGTTTATCGTCGCCTTTGTAGTAACCGTCGCCCCAGCCTAGTAGGGGTTGACCAGAGAAGTCAACGCTGAACTGCCAGAAGACAGCGTAAGTCCAGCTGTACCGGGCTGGGGCGTCGATTAATGCTTGTAAACGTTGTTGTAACGAGTCCATCATTAAAAATGACGGACTCGTGGACGGTCCATAACCATGACTATTGTTATTATTGTTGTTATTGTTATCGATATTGTTGGACGGAAAAATATTCATGACGGATTGGAATTAATTAAGGTTGAACACGTGAAGAAGGGGGGAAGGAGGCGTGGAATGCGTGGGAAGGGAGGGATTAGGGAGTGGGTGTGTGTGTGAATTGTGATGTGTTTTTGTTGTGTGGAGTTTGGTGAAATGAGGAATGGAAAGTTGAAAGCAGTGAAGGGCGTGGGAGATTATTTATTTTAATTTTATGGGGTGTGGCCCGTGTGGGGTTCTTTACTTTTATATTATAATAAATAATAATGTGACGGTTATGTAGATAGATGTCAACTAGCTTAGTTGATAAAGTTATGTTTAATAATACTTGTGATTAGACCTGAGTCACTTGATAAAATTGATCTACCCGAATAACCTGACATGTTCTTGAATTGAGAACCCGAATATGACCTGAAATCTGAATTAACCCATCCTATTCAAACCGATCCACATGTTTGTTATCGCAAATAGACTATTATCTCCAAATAACTTGAAAACAATCCACCCGGAAATGACCAGAACCTGAAATGACTCGAGCCCGAGTGACCCGACCCAATTGACTCGTTTGTCCGGTTTACTCATGATTTAGGTTCAAATCTCATCAGTATTAAAATTGCTCTTGTGGCTCCCTCTAAAAAAAAAAGAGTACAAATTCTTAAGAGAGACGGTTGCATGGTACAAGTGTGCGGCCATATAAAAAATGAATATTTTATGGTCAAGAAAATGATACTCGGTATTTTTTATCTGTTGTATTATACGACGGTTGCATATAATAGCGACTGTTATTATTGAGGGGATTTTAATGTGGATAATAGTTGAGGATGTTGTTGGGGGAGTAGGAAGAAGTATCGGGGAATTAGGTTTTGTTAGCAAGGAAGGTGCCGAGACTTGAGGGGTTAGGGAATTTAGCCTTTTGGTACACTGGTAATCTGATACTATGGTACACTCCTATTTGGTCCAAGAAGGTTCAAAGAATCAAAGGTGTTTTTATTTGATCACATACTTTTAAACGTTTATAATGATTAAGGACTACTGACATTATTAGTGAGCCATAGGACTATAGGACTTGTTGGTAGCTAGTTATGGTACGGCACGCTCGGGTCTACTCTGTCTAGGTTAGAGTTTCAATTTGAACATGTTAAATTATTTATCTCTTTTTAAGTTCTGGATTGATAAGACTAGGTAGAATCGACCCTAAATCGGCCTGGTGGCAAGGTCGGGCTGCTAGATTGGCAAGCTCTACTGAACTGTCGGTGCAAAACAAATTTTATACTAGTAGAGTTTTATGATGTGATAACACTTGGTATACATCCGTCCTGGTTATTTGTTAACTTATTCTATTTATGGTGTCACAATTCATTTGTTTACCTTTCTATATTGAAACTATTTTTAAAGGTAGTTTGATCATCCACATAACATAATATATTGTTCACTTGTCACACAATAACATATTAACAATCCCCCACAAATAGTCTCCTCCCTCTCATTGGTTTTTGTGTCAAAAATAAAGGTGAAAAGACTGGGATGGAAGAAGTAAATTATTTTGTAGTAAAGAATCAATGAGTTCACGACATCAGTTAAAGATTTTATTGTACCTATCCCTCGTCACCACAATTCCAACACCAATGTACTTGCAATCATCATCTTCCATCCAACTCTCGTACACCGACTAACAACACAGATATACTAATATACTATCACTGTTAACTATCGATCAAATATTCTCTCATACACCATCAAAATTGACTTTCTCATTGTACCTTCTTTACAAATTACTTCGACAAAATCCATCAACAGGCAGCACATATACTTCAATCACCTTCTTGATCAACCAACACAATAATTCATCCCCGAGAATAAAAGCATGTCAACGAGAACGATTTGTCTTTCAAATTTCTCAAAAACATAATTAACACATTTCAAAAATCTAAAAAAAAAACATTATTAGTTTGGCTATAAACATGTGAGACCTACCCTAAAATTCTCAACTTTTTACATTAATTTAAGAGTAAATTAGATTTTACTCTCTTTTGAAATCAAAATTTCAAAAATTACTCCCTTTTAAAAACACTTTGCTAAAATTACTCCCTTAAGTTACATTTTTTGCTAAAATTGCTCCAAACTCCATTTTAAGTGACTTATTTTGTC
>JAYMSF010001551.1:0-11835 GCA_036897335.1 Silene vulgaris
GTCCCCACCTGTTCCACGATGTCTTTGCCAATCTATACAATACAACAAAAATTAACAGAAAATTAGGTTCAAACGGCTCATATAAAGTGTTATTGGACTAATCAAGAATGACTACACAAAAAGACCATGTTCACCGAATAAAGCAAAGTTAGGTAATCCAAGATTGATGGTGTGTCAAGTTCTCAATAATTCAGTTTCTATGCATCTTGTTTCTTTTTATGTATGGATCTCTCACATGAAAATCAAAAAAGACCATAGGCCTGCACTAATGCTATTTCACAGTTTTTACCAAGGAAATTACTGGTTAGGTAGCTCAACCAAGTGTCCTTCAAGCTAATAGCAGCCTGAAAACACACCACATTTCTATAGAAAATGTCAATACTAACTCAATTACAAGGGAGCATTATCATTCTAACTCAATTACCAATGTGGTAACTACTAATGATCATATTTTCAAGAATAAAGATAGTAATCCGTCCCATATATATTGTCCGTAATCGACATTGTTGGTTGAATGAAGTCAATTTCTTGACAGATATGTTCTGGCAGATATACATAAGAAACTAATGGTCAAAGTAAACATCAATTGATCAACAAAGTCAAATGGAAAACTATAAATGGAATGGTGGTACTACTTCTTAAGGGAATTTAGGACAATGCGAAATCATTATGCTTATAAGCAAAAGATGAAATCTTGAAGTAATCAGAGTACCATTTAAATCACAAATCATCATCACCTACATAAGGATGTGCAATGCACACTTTTCTATGACTACAAACCCTAACTTCGGTTGAACATATAAAGAGCATGAAGGCTAACACTTAAATACTCAATATGAACATAATGAACAGCAAGTAAAGCAGAAGAGAGACTAACTGCGTCTTGTATGTTAAAGTCTTTTGTCCAATTAAGAAGAGTTCCTGAATTAATCTGTGACTGATGCACTGGAAATGAGAATGTAAAACCAAGCTCCCTTTTTTGGCCAGGAGTGACTTCAAAATGAGTGTTCCCTTCAGATTTGACAGCAAGGTTAACGTTCTCCGCAATATAATCAAAAAGTTCCTAGAAAAGGAGATAATATGTCAAACTTCTGTAAATTTAAGAGCTCATATAATATCCATAACATCTTTTTTCCGACAAAAGGGTGACAGCGAGTTACTCACATGAGATTTCCCGACCTTGAGCTCTGGAGGCACCATGTAAGACTTAGATTTTATATTGATAGGCTTATTTCCTTGTAACTCAACCTGCATTACACGAAGATTCGTTCCACCTAGATCTAGTGCATAAAAGCGTCCCTCTTCCTTCCTGAATCACAAAAATCATGAGATTATAATCCAATTTCATACAACTCTCTTCTAGAAGACTTCTAGGAATCTGAATTTCGAATGCCAAACAAATATGGACAGAATTTTGAAAATCCTTTTATGTATAGCATGGTAGACTAAACATCATGGCATCCAAAGGACTGTCTGAACTGTACAAGTTCCTGATTTAATATTTACACAACTTTTCTATCAATTTTTACAAATCTTGCAATACTGGACGCAACACGAGTTAAGAGATCACTAATCTCATCCTCTATCCACCAATAAAAGAATTGGACTCAATCATTCAATTATACTTTTCAAAAAACCACCTTCAAGCCAAAGGTGTTCCAATCATCCAAAGTGCTGCTATGGAATAACAACTTTCTACACGACAAGTTCTCGTTACCTACGTTAACCTCTTCATATCCCATTGTATCCTATCCAAAACTAGGATGTGAATGCAGATTCCTAAACACTTTATTCCCAATTAGCCAAATCTAAATTCTGCCCAACACGGCAACATCTATCACCAAATCACGGTCGCTATCAAAACCTTCCAAGATTATGCCACAGCTCAAGATAAATTAGCATAAAAACCGGTACTCCACATTTATTCTACAGTTAGGTTCATACTAATCACATGTCCATCCCAATTTAGAAGTGTAATTAGTAACAGAATGAAATCATCAAATACTCCATCCATCGTAGTCATTTTAATCAAACGTAAACAAATGATTGGGACGGAGAGACTACCAATTACAGTAAAAACGCCATCTTATCAGTAAAAACCCTTCACACAAATGAAGTGACACGTTGAAAAATTCACCAACTTCGTAAATCCATAAACTTTGTAAATCTAACAATATTACCAACTACTTCTTTAACAAGAAACAGCAAACATAAGCAGGCTGATCACATTACAGCTCACCAAAGCTCAACTTTACTATTTACCCGTCTTTCGTTTGATTAAAATACTCCTCATAAACGAAATAATAAAAACGTAAAGAACCTATCGAGACCGAAGGTTAATAACAAACTAACAAACAGTAAAACAGAATCAAGATAATACCCATATGATAAAATCAGTCAAGAACAGTAAATAAACAGTAAAATCGAAAAAGGGGTAAAAGAATTATACCCAGTAGGTAAAGAATCAACATAAGAAACAAGCATCTTGATTGGACTAGAATCTTCATCTTTCAAACCCTTTCGCATATTCAACTCCATATCTTTAGCAATTTCTCTCAATTTATCCTTAGAAATCCAGAAATCTTGTTCAATTTTTTTCACCATATCTGCCAAGTTTTTACTGCCCTTTACATTATCACATTCACCCATCTTCTTCTTTCACCGCAAGTTAAAAAATTACAAGAGTTTGTTTTTTTGTGTTTTTGGGGACAAAATTACAAGAGTTTGTTGGTAAGATGAATTATTGAAGAAATATGTACGAGAAATAAATGTTTTGGGTTTTAAGAAAAATTGTGTGCGGTATTTATAGGTAGTGAGGTGGTAGGTTTGGGATTGTGTATGATGTGATGTGGTGATGGGTTGACATTTTGCTCATTTCAATGAAAATAATAATGTTGGATTTTATATTGATTTTGATATTGATATATTGTTATGGCGAATTTTTCTTGCGTCCTCCCGGAGGACGGTCCTCCCTACACACAAGGGATTAGTTTATAATATTTATGTGCTCCTCCCTTGTGTGTAGGGAGGACGTCCTCCGGGAGGACGCAAGAAAGATTCTTGTTATGGCACATCAAATGCAAACAAATTCTTGAGGAATGGTTTAATTCTAAACCCATCTTACAATGATGAACTATAGGTTATGGATCTATTGTTCTTTCTCGTGTTCGGTTCGCTCAATCTGTTTTGAACGGGTTTAGATGATGATGTATGTCAGCTGATTTCAAATCATTTTGTGACTAAGGATTTGGTGTCGTTTGACGTTTATGTTCAGTATAATCTTTTCATCTTTCTAGATAATCATCGAAAAACAGTTTAACCAGTTGGTACCAATGAGACAATGACCAAGAAAAAAGATGGGGTACTTTGAACCCATATACAATTAGTCAAGATTCATATTTCATTCGTTTTAATCAGTTGTTATACACTTTTGATTGGAATATCCCTTACGAAAAATAAAATATGTAAATAATTAACTAGACGGAGGTTTGTATCCAATTATTGTAGGAGGAATAAGTTGGAAAAATAAGGATGGATAGCAATGAATATTGCAAATTGCTAAGCTGAATAGTAGAAAGAAGTATGGTATATGACTGACTGTATGATGAATGCTCTGAATGTGGTCCTCAACTCCTCATCCTTAGATTCAGCTACTTGTGTTGAGTCATCAGTTGTATTACAATACGGTGTAATGGTTTTGAATTTGTCTTTCTATTTCTAATTCTAATTTAAACACATCTTATCTTGCATCCTTGTATTATATATTATATACTCCCTGTCCCATTGTTTGAATATATGAGTGGAGTATTTTAATAAAATGGAACACTTATAATGAATGAGAGGGAGTATTATATATTCGTCGCACAAAAGATTCTGACCCGAATGCCCTTACAGGCTTTGGACGGACACTACCGAAATTGCAGGGCAAAAATAATCGGACGAACGGAGACCTATCGGCTATCGCCTTATCGGATGCTGCGATAATCAAGTACAAGGAGGGATTGATGGGAATAATGACGACCGCTTATACATGTCACGCAATTTGTACGTAACGTGAATGGTCAAAATTAAGGGGTTTGCAAAGTCATTAGTCAAAGCAAACATGTAAATATCACATGCTGAAGACATGCACCATTCACATTATCCAAGAGGCGCCGCATATATAATTAGTTGAAAACAATCAAATAGAAGTATAATAGAACTTCTTATGTCCCTTCAAAGGAGTTGGAGCTGAGATTTTACGGCCGACCGGTGGTGAGAGGGCAAGCGGATTTGGATAGGGACGAATTAACGGGCAGGATGACAGGATTGCCTATGAAACAATACCATAGTCCAATGCATAAAACAAAACAGGCAGCTGCTCAATGACTACATTTGGGTACTTCAAAAGGTTGAGCATTTAAGCTATATGACGCAGCGAAAAAAATGCAGTATCGTTAAAAACAGTTATCACTCGAGCGCACAATACAAATAAACAAGAGCAAACAAGGGAGAACCGAAAAGCAATAGAGAGTGCAAGACTTGAGAGAAAAGACGGCATTTCATTAACGAGGAGATTTACATCATAGTTGTTGTAAACAAATAAACGGCGATCCTTTACAACTAGCTACCGCATTGGTAGCAAGGGAAAGGGAATCACAAAACCCAAAGAGCATTGCCTAGTAGTCTACCTAAAACAGGAAAAGCTTTGCCTAGTAATCTACCCAAAACAGAAAAGCCTTGCCTAGTAATCTACCAAGCTACCGATCAACATGCTTCCGAAGTGAGATGCCTCAACCCTCTTCCCCTCCTGACTCGAAACAATAACCATGCTCCATCCTTCATATTCTTCTCATTCTTTCCTTTATCAATTTTTTCTTCTTTTGGATTTTTAATTTTTTTCTCTTTTTTTTAAAGCACTTGGCATGCAACCCAACTCTTTCCAACTGTACAGCGGAGTGCAGGCTAGAAGTCCGAGATGGCTTCAGATAGCCTCCACTGTTGGGAATAAAGCCACCAAGAACAGAGGCACGAGATTTACCTGAAACAACGCACAGGAAAGAAAGCCAGCAGAGCATAACACTTACCCGGAACCCTGGCTATCTCTCCCCCTTCACTTGGTTGCGTCCGACATGCAGATTTCCACAAGTGCCCTTCTTCAAGTTGTTGTAGGAGTGGACGACTGATCCTGAATACACAATCCAACCAAACATAGAGCAATATGAAAGTGAACTTAGCAGTGCATAATGATACAAATATAAAGGATTGAATCATAGAAATGCATGCCTGGTAATGGAGTCGTGCATTCCTTATAGGTCAAGCCTGCTCGCCTTCTAAGCTAAACCGGTGACTCTAATTGGCTACAAAACATGAAGAGAAATTATCAGCAGAAAACACGAAAAAATATTGTTAGCCCTTTTAAGTAACTTGGTTGTACGTAAATCAGAGATGAAACAGGCAGAGAACAAGCTTTGGGTAAGGCGTCATTTAACCACCATTAACTCATGTGAGATGTTGTTATATGTGAGATCAACTCCATATAAAACGGTATCACAGTATCAAATCAAGTGAAACCATTTAATACACACAACTCGTCGATGAACAAAAGAGTATCATATAGAAGGAAAGGAGCGACAAAGAGCAGTTGAGACAAAAATCGTGAGGAATTAGAGGCAGGGTAGGAGAGAGGGGTAATTAGATGAACAAATATACAGAAAAGACATGTACAATAGAGATTTAAGAGAAAAAACCTCTCGGGTTTCAATGAATCCATTTCTCCCTGCTACATGGCCAACGGTACAACTTTCCTCTCTATGCAACTCTGAAACCGTCTCGAATGGATCACACTGTGCTACCATCTGTTTCACACTTCCTTCTGAATTGTTATCGCTTCCAACATCCGACCCCGAACTAAGATTCCCGATGGTGTCCTCACTTGTGAGACAAGAGCCAGCACTTGATGCTGAGACAGAGCAAAGACAAGAATGTTCTGCTACTGATGCCTCAATAACTGGAGTCACCAACTCCATTGGCGATCCCCTCTCAGCTATAGGTGCGACAACAGACTCAACAGACCCCACACTCTCTGGCAATGGAGAAGAAGAGCAACTACTATGCAGAGCTTCAGGAGAAACAGAATCCCCTCTTTCTGGGCTAATATACTGTCTTTTGCCTGCAGATTGGGCCAGATCGTCACTAGAACATTTTCTCTTTATGGGCCTTCTGCCATTAACTCTGTCTTCGGGAAAACTTGAATTTTTCACACCAGAAGCCCTCAATGGTAGGCATTTAGAACCCTCTGGTAACACGAATGGTGGAAGCTGCTTTCTACCAACATGGGACACGTAAATTTCCATCCCAGGTTTCCAATAGGAATACATGTTTACAGAGTGCCTAAATTCGTCAACTGTTGCCCGTATATCGAACTGTTGGCCCTCCTGTGCTACCTCTCCTTGCTTTCTTTGCAAGCCCATGAAAAACGCACAATGATCGCATTGCCTAGTTGAATCAACCAAATATTGTTGACAAGGGTGGCACTGGAGTTTCCCAAGAGTATCACGTTCTATCTGTAGAATAAAACCCCAATTCAGAAAACCAATGATGGAGAACCTTGTAGCTGTTATGGGGCTTTTAGATAAATGATGTTTTCACGACAAAATTTGACTAGATCACAATTTTACAGCCTAAACCCAATGATAAAAGATAACAACTGATTAACTAACTAGGACCTTATACTATGAAGTTCTGGTTTTGTCACTAAAAAAACATTTCCAGTCAGATATACATGGTCCCAAAAGTATGGACTGAATATAATCCCGGCACTGAAAACAAAAAACTAGGAAGCTTACCATCAAGGTCAGCTGTCGAAGCCTAGACTCCACCCAGCCTCTCCAAGCACGCAAATCATCAGCATCAGCCGCAAATATGTCAACCTGTAAATAGTTCTTGTAGCTCTGAAAGAACAAATATGGCTCAAACAGGGCACTCCATTGTAATTTGTTTAGCTCAATATCCTGAAATAATCAACAGAAAACAGAAAACAATCACACACTCTGCCAGCAGAAGAACATTAAACAGAGATAAATGTTTACCATCTTACCTGACAAATATTGTTACCATGTTGGAATTGTTCCATCATAACTCTAAGAGTACTTGGGGAGACGTTGTAGCTAGAATTCATGCAAGGATAGGCAGGTGTAATAATCGGCATATGATGTGTACGGTCCCGAGGATTCCTACGAGGATTCCAAATAGGGAATCCAAGCTCATCCTCCTCAATCTTGCAAAGATTAACAGGATTTGGCCAGCGCCATTGTGTGAAGACTCTGAAAAACCGAGAAACTAACATACTAGGTACTGCATTAGGATAAAGCTGGCACACTCGAGCGACAAGAATAGCCCAATTAACCCCACCAAGAAATCCAGTCACCTAAGCATTCGTAAACAAAATTTAATTAATAATTCTACATATGGACATTTTTCATACAGACAGTTCAGATACTTACATTTGAATAGACACCTCGCCGTTTAGCCCAAAACTTGATACACCGGAGTGCTGTGCGGAAATGCTATAGAGAGATTTACAGCACATGGTTAAGGAAACACACCATAAAACGTAGAAGCAAACATAAAAAGCGTAACGTTACCAAAGAAATTTGGTAACATCCAATTACCTCAACATTTGGGACGAGCCTAAGAATTTGATCTGCAACCCGACAGCCATTAAGACTTCGTACAGTAGCTTCATCAACATTGTGTAGCACATACATATCAGAGATATCCAGATCCTACACATTAGCCAGGCATTATACAGTAAGATCCTTGTTGTGCAAACAGAGGCACAAAACAGTCAACACAGAAGTGAAACGCCAAAGAGATGTTAAAATAAATACATAAATAAAATGCAAATGTATCCAGAAATTGGAAAGTATGGCATCATATATTTGGTTTGTTTCATGTCAAAACAGGGCAAGTGATGGCAAATAGACATCCAATTCTCAACAAAACTTACATCAGGAACAACCAAGACAGAGACACTGGCATAAAGAAGATCAATGCAGATTCCATCAAATTTAAATTTCATGACAGGGACGTGAGCGTCGGGAATTGGTTGTAGCTCTGTAACATCTTCAATTTGCGCAAGCATGTCGTGAAATATATAGAAGAAATCCTCCTACAAAACACAAGTATGCAATATGACTAGGGTTCCAAACTTGTTGCAATCAACAGAGCACTGCATAACAAAGTTCAATCTTTACCTCACGGTTAATGTATGATGGGCCCACACACAAGGTATCAATATCAGCTCCAGGACCACTTACCTGTAAATTTTAAAATAAAACTGCGTGTGTTTAATTGGAAGGAACATGTGTCCATTCAAAGTAAGAAAATAAGACAACTACTCCGTAGAGGAAATATATATAACTTAGCTCATCCACAACCAACTCAAAGACAACAAAATGCTCAATGAGAAGAACAAAACGGTTGGTTTCGACTACATATGGACTACAAAGCAACTTAAACAAACTAGAGTGAAGAAAATGTCACATGACATCTAAAGCATAAACAAACTAGATATTCTTACACCAAGACGGCAAGAACCAAAAGTGAGTATAAGAGCATTTGCATCCTCGACCATTTGATCTGTGTAACCTCTCAAACGTGTGAGCTGTTTGACCCAGTCTTTAACAATCTGCAAAAAGACTACATTTATAACTTTTGCCAGGAAACATGAGTGAAACTAAAGCTATCATAATACAAGAGACGAAAGCTTTTACAGCAAGCACACAAAGGCTACGGTAACAATCAAGATGTAGAAATACACACTTACACAGGATAACAACACAAAGCTATTGACAGTCATTAGCACACTGTCCATGACCTAGATTCTCAATATTCTTCCCATCCCGTATAGCAGACGACTATGCAGCATAACCACGTCAATTTTCTAACATGCAATCCTAGGTGCCATACCATATGGCAAATTATGCATAACCGAGCTAAGCTACGCTATAAACCCTACAACCAACGTCTTCATTTATCAACAACATAGACTTGCCATTACAATAGCTTCGCTGCTTCTTATCTTGAAGAATTCAGTAATTCACTACAATTCTCAAGTCTTGACCCAATTTCGATTTTAGGACATGTGGATACAACCTCTCCCACCATCAGCTGTTTCCACATGACCCAAATCGCCTTTACCCCGCAATTTGCAAAACCCTCTAAGACTGAGGGTACTATTATCGTCGTAAATACGTACCGTCAACCCATCATCAATAGCAAGTAATCTAAATCTACATCTACATACCATACTAACTAATAATTTCTTCAATCACAACTCCTCTTCCTTATCGCAATCATCAAAATCGCTATCAATTAAACAAAACATACACAAAAACCAAATTAAACTAACTAACAAGCACAAAATCTAGATCAACACAACAAAATCAAACCTACATTACAATAACCCAAAATTTCAACAAGTCTACCTCTCTAAGCCGCCCCAAAACTGCTTCCCGCTTCGCCGCCTCGTCTTTGCTCTCATACAACCCGGATTCCACCAAAAACTGCACAATTCAAAACCACCAAAAACCCAAAACAATCAAAATCACCGCAAATCAAACTTTTCATCAACAAAATCAATCAAAATCAAAATACAACAAAATCAATCAAAAACACAGACGTTTTCCAATTGACGCGTCTTCTTATAATCCAAAGCGGTGGGACCGGCCATTGAAAGCGGTTTCGTAACACCAAACTGCAACAATCCCTCAGCAGCCGCCACCATTCTCACCAATTTCTTCAAAAAAATAACAAAATTACCCAAAAATCAAATAAAATTTCGGTTTTCAAACAGCGATTCGAAACCGAGAATCAACCGAAATTATAAAAACTAGAATTGGGTAAAGTAGAATAAAGAAAGGTAAGGATTGAAATTGGGTGGGAATTGGTGAAGAAAACCCTAGAGAAATTTGGAACCCTAGAAATTGAAAGGAAGGACGAGATAAAAGGGGGTTCCAATAGAAAAGAGGGATCGGTGAAGAATGGTAAGAAAGAAGACGGCCGGCCAATTGATTTTTCTTTTTGGGTGAATTGAACGTCAAGATATTATTATGGGGATACTCATTTATATATTCCTATTTATTACGGTGTAGAATGTATGTCAGTTACGAGATAGGACTCTATTTAAAACGTGTTTTAGGTAACCGTTTTTTATTAGGAGAAGGTTTTTCTCGTGTTTTGAATTTGAATCAATATCAATAAAATGATTCGTTTTTTTTTCAATATCAACGTAAAACCGTCTCATTATCGTGTATAATATATCCAGGTTACGAGATAATCGTTTGTCTGACACGAGTTTTACGTAACTGCTTTCAGGGAGTAGGTTTTCTTATTTTAAAATCAGAGTTGATCTAAAGCGAGTTTGTTATTACCTTTTTTTTGTTTTTTTATTACGATTTGTTTACCGAATATTAGCGACTTAGCGTTAAACCGTCTCAAAAATTAATTTATTTTAGGAGGAGTAGTGGAGTTTGACCAATATTAGGAGGGGAACACGACGTGGATTAGTGTGTGTATATGTGCGTTAATTAATAGCGGGAATTATGGGGGGAATAAGAGGAGATGTAGGAGTACGTGATTTTGGTTTGAAATTGGATTGAGAAGAATTAGGAAAGTGTGTATGTGAGCTGTATGTTTGTGTTACGTAACCGCCAAGGAAAAGGAGAGGAGTGGATATATAGTGTGTGATATTTGGTCTTCCGCGGTGTGCTTCCTTGGGGTCCACGCGTCTTCACCTATAGAAGTATCAAGTATCAACTATCAAGTGCTCACTAGTTGCTCATTCTTGTTTTTCTAATGGATGCGACTAGCTATTGCATATTTGGACACATTTAAATGATTTAATGTCATTTTCGCTTTGTTTCGAATTTTCGATCATTTGTTATTAGACCATCCCTAACAGGGGCAGATCTAACCATATTTTACTAGGGTTATAGGCTTATAGCTCTAGGTGAAATTACAAATACTTGAACAAATGTAGCACAGTTGGTAATTGGGTTGGTTATCTGTCTAGAATGCACGGGTTTAACTCCTACTGAAGAACTTTTTGGTCGATATTTTCATTTTTATATACCAGCAATTTACGGTCATTCTCAAATTCCGCTTGATGAAAGACTCCAAAACTCTAATTTTATGGGACAATCTCTCGTGAATCACAAATTCTATAATAAGACTCCATCTTTATAAAAAAAAATCCATTTAGTGCTAATAATTGAGTCATCTTTTTATATAAATATAATGAGTTTGTCTTACAGTGTGAGACCGTCTCACACAAGAATTACTGCTCATGATGTCATGGTATATTATAGTGGTACAACATATGCTCAGTAGCGAATTCGTAATGTTCTATCTATGGGTTTGAATATTAAGGCAATTTTGGCGTAAAATGCATAAATTTAGGGCTCATAAACTCATATGTTCACCAAACGATTTCAATTTTTTCTTAATCAGTACGTTTCAAGCTTTGAATTGTCTATGAAATCTAGCCTTAGATGGAATTAATTCCTGTTCCGCCCCTGATCCCCAAGCAGAGGTCACGTTAATTAGGTGTAGCCCGATTTTACTCTTAATCCCACTTTATCTATCTTAGGGCGTGTTTGGTTCACGCGTGGGTGGGTTTGGAATCGGGAATCATACCTGAGTGATATCGGGTTGGAACTTGATACCCCATACCTTGTGTTTGGTTCAATTTGGGGGTATGGGGTTAGAAACAAATTGATGGGGCATATTCTGCACCGGCTGACCGGGTCAACATCTTGACCAAAGTCAATGCTCACTGACCTCAAGTCACAC
>JAYMSF010001552.1:0-11833 GCA_036897335.1 Silene vulgaris
GTACCTTTTCAGGTTTCAGCTAGCTTTTCAGCTAGTTTTGCCAAACAGAGCCTTAAAGGGGAAGGAAACAGGACAAAGAGGTTAAGAGTAAAAGCCAAACAGATCGAACGTCAAAGTGTGTAATTGAGGATGAAGCAAAGGGGAAACATGGTGGTATAGTATTGATTTTAGGGAAAGTCATACATGTCTTACGGGACAAGCTGTTAAGAAAATTATCCAAAGTAGCTCTAAAATAAGGGAGGAACGAAACAAATAGCCTTATGTAATTGACATTAACAAAAGCGTCTTAACAATACTTCTGAATTTCATTACAACTTACGAGCAGTTGGTCTTGCATGAGATGGGTCATTTTGTTTTGAAGTAATAACACTAGATTTTGTAACCATATTACTGTCAAATGTGACCATTATTGAAAAACTAGTTAACAAGCTGTAACACTTGCTCGATTATTATGGTTACATTTAAATTATAAAATGGTCATATATCGTCTGAACTCTGAAACTTCAGACGAAAAGTGGTCGTCTGGAACAAAGATGTGCCTAATGCGTATTACAAGTTTAGTGCGTGGCTACTTTATCACTACCTATAGTCCCATTCCTTAGGAGTGTATGTCAATAATGCCCTTTTTTAGTTTGTGGATCAAGTTAATTATAAAATCTTTTTATCTCCTTTTCATAACTTAGTTTGATTGGATCGTAAGTATTCATGTATTTGAATAGCACTTTTCATAATTTGCGTTTTGTATTTTGATGATTGCCCTAACTTTCGGTAGGGTTAGTGTCGAAATATACTGACAAGAATTCAAAAAATAGTCAAATTATCATTAAAAACTTGAGAGAGACGGTCTTTTAATAAGTTATTGAGAGACCATTCTTCCGTACCCCATTATTGAGGAGTAAATTAATAATAACTTCTTTTTAAAATCCAGTTTTTTAAAATTACTCCCTTATATAATTTTTTTCTAAATTACTCCCTTAAAATGCATTTTTATCAAAAATTGCTTCAAAACTCAGCTTTAGGTAAAAATTTTCGTATGTTTTTGATCGTAATCTCCATTGTTATACCTTTCAAAGTATAAATTGGCTAAGTTACAAACGAAATAAGTTCATAAACATATGAAATAAGTCACCTAAATTTAAGTTATTATTGAGCCCTCCACGTTTATCTTTTTTGCTACAATCTCCAAAAGTTTGTTTTAACAAAAACTTATAAAATTCATTCCGTAGTCCACCGTTTGAATTTGAAAAAAATATACTCGCTCGATAATATATTTGCAATTTAATAATTTTGGGATACCGCCGAGGGGCCAAATATATAGTTTTAATATATGAGTTCAGTAAGTCTCCCTTAATTTTGAGTTCAGTAAGTCTCCCGTAAAACAGCATTAATATTTGCTTTAACCCGTCTTGAATATTTAACCCGTCTTGAATTTAAAACGGTTAGTATCGTCTTAAATGAGAATTTGTGTACCTTACATCACTATATTACTCTATGGTGAGCAAGTTTAACGTGGGTAAGATGTCCACTTTCTAACAAACAAGATATATATCCTTTTCTCTTTTGTGTGTAACAAACATGCAATAATATGAAATATTACGCTTGAACAACTCTTAATTAAAAGCATTTGTGTTTTATATGCTTTGTTGTTTATGGAAGTTCTACCGGCTTCCATGTCATTATCAACTGATATGATTACGATGAGTTATCGCTCTTTCTATATACTCAGCTTATTTTCCCATTTTCATTTGGAAATTGCTCACAAAGTTGCTAAATGACTAATAATATGACGAGTAACATTTAATTAAAGGCGCAACTAGTTCATATTGGTTTCGCTTGAAGTTTAACTAGGTCCCACATAATCATACCGAAAGATTGAGTACTTGTTTTTCCGAGCTAAGGGGAAGTTAAGGGACTGAACTTTCAGTTTTTTTCCAGTTAAGGACTCGAACTTCTAATTTTTTCAGTTAAGGACTTCAATGGCTTTTCCGTTACTCACCATTAGCCTTGTTGTTTGATTTAGGTTTGACTTCTTTATTTTTATGAAAACCCAACAACATTCCCACACTTATTTTTTTTACTTCTTGATTAATTCTTTACCTTCTTTATCTTGCAATTCAAAATCTCATAATCCCAGACCCTCTAATTTTAGCTATTCAAATACTTTTAGCATCAAATTATGGCATATATATTTTCAGAGAGGTAGAGGCATCGTTTCTTTGTTCATCTTCCCCATTTGTAGTTTTAGAAATATTGGAATATCTTCTTAGTTTTCTTGGAATACATATACAAAGGACCCTATACAAATATGTGTTAATGTTATTAAGGTTAGTGTTTTGGTTCCTATTAAATTAAAGAGGTCGTTAAGTTTATTGAGTTTTAGGGTATGGTACTCCGTAGTCGGTACTTGTTTTAAGGTTCGTCTTATTGAGCTTTTCTAAATACAAGCCGAGCCCGAGCTCTCGAAAACTTGGCTCGGAATCTCGTTTTAGGTCGTTTATAAATTTTTTGTATAATCTTATTGTAGTATTATGACAAAACGAGCTTGAGTCGAACTCGAGCTTAAAATTTTTAGGCTCGAGAGCTTGGAGCCGAGCCCGAGCTTAAGCTAAAAAATTCAAGCCGAGCTCGAGCTCAAATCGGCTTGTTTACACTTCTGGGGCGTCTAAGTCCCCGGGCAAACACGGGCATGGGAACCAGGCCCCCGATTTCTATCACCGAATTAACAAGCTTATTGATGAAATTCGATGCAAAGGTCAAAGTATATTACACTTGTGTATTCACATTTGGGGCCTAATTTTTTTTTTTTGTGTTACACCGAGCCTCAATTTATTTTAAGACGCCCCAATACACCCCTAGTGTAATTTTATACCTACACCGAATGGCGAAAGAAGATTAATTCACTACAACTCTTCACAATCTCAGAGAAGTACTTCGTATGCATTAGAAATGAAATACGTAGAAGACAAATTAATTTATCACGCAAATTGGAATGGAAGGATACAATAAGTGTTGGTTTGTCAGGTTGTCATAAAAGCTAAAGTGCCTAATCCAAAAACTAACGGCAATGTTACCGGAAAGACAATTGAAGTTCCTAACTGAAAAGTTTAGAAGTTCGGGTCCTTAACTGGAAAAAAACTGAAAATTCAGTCTCTTATCTTACCCTTATCTCTTGTTTTTCCCCTGCCTAATCCTATACTGAATTTTCTTTTCATCTGACTATTCATCGCCTCCAGATGAACTTTGATTATGTACGGAGTACTCCGCAGCTATAAATTTGTGTACACACAAGTTCTCGTTTAAGACGAGTCATTTTCGCTTAAGACGAAACAATGTTGTCATTTTATAATAAAAATTGACCGTTTGATCACAAAATGTTGTAGCCGGTGTTAGTGCTAAATTTGTTATTCTTACAACTTTTTTTTCAAAAAATATTCACATTTTATTATACGTAGTTTATTTTCGCAGTACGATTTTTACTCATTTCAGTACATTTTGTCTATTGTTTTCCATTGTTTACCCTTGATTAAAAAAACAAGAGATTTGCACTACAAACACGTACTACGTCGTTTAACATCTACCCACCCAATTCCAACCAACGTTGTACACACCCGCCGCCATCACCACCCAATCCCCACTGGCCGACAACCCTTACCTCCACCTCCAGTGAACACCCTTAAGCCATATATGCTCAGAAAATAGATCTGACATATCGCCTTTAACATTAAAATCATGAATAACATAATTAAACAACAGTATAACATTCTTAAAATCCAATTGATTTACTTACCACTTAATCAAAAAACAATCATTATTGCATTTTTCATATACAATTCAATAATATATATTTAAAACGAGAAAATCAACACCCTGCCCGTCACTTTTGAATCAAAATTCACCATGGTCAGAATTGTCTTCAGATTGATACTTGACATGTACGAACCTTCAAGACTAATCGCTGCGGTGTACCAATACGCTCGAGGACGGCGCGGTGACATCACACAGTTGGGTGGATATTTCGGATCGGGACTGAGTTCGGATACAAAGTCGTCAACTAAATTCAATAGTTTAAATTGAAGAAAGTATCGATTTTATATAGGTGGTGACAAGGCTGGATATTTTGATGGCAACGAGGGAAACAAAGTTGTCAAACATGGTGGCACTGAGAGGAAGGGAGGAGTTCGGGAGTAAATTGGTAGGGAAAGATAGAGAGGGAAAAAAAGAGTAAGAGAGAGAATGGGTGGGGAAATGAGAAGGGTACAATGGTCAAAAGTGTACTACGATGAGTAAAATGTGTACTGCGAAAATCAGGACCCATGGGTTATATTTTCTCCGTCTTAAGCTTGACACAATGACAAAATATTCAAATTATCGGACCCAGTTCCTTTTTTTTGCCTTCTTTTTGTGTCAAGCTGTAACTTTAATCCACGATGCTAACTTGCTACTCAATCTCTCGCACACACACACGAAAAATCACGAGTTGCCATATATCCTAATCAAGCATACCACATCACTTTGTATATAACAAACATCACCTAGACGGCTAGACATGTGATTTGCATACTATACTTGCAACATCTTACCAATCACCTATATTAATATTAATTCGTCGGTCCACTTTACACCTCTATTTCTTCGATTTTCCGATCATTTTTTCCTCCAAAACTTCATTTCTAAATCGAAACACCATGAAAGACGATCATCGCCATAGTCATCATAATCAACCTTCTTCAAATTTCAACTATAGAAGGGCATTTACATGGAATAATAATACGACTAGTTATTTACGTACTAATTACGTAATTATATCGTATATTACCCTTCTTTTACTTACATATTTTTTTGGTTATTTTTCCGGCGCATCATCTAAACAAACTATACATACCGTTACAATCCCAACTCCAATAACTGAATTTCCCGCGAAGTCGTCGATTCCAGCGGAAAAAAACGATCACAACCACTTTGGTACGCAGTGCGGGACCCCGGTTTACCCGGGGTCAATCCGGTCCGTAGTGTTAGACAGGGTTTACAACGGGTCGTCACCGTATTTGAATTTTCCTCCGGCCCACGTGGCCGGCCTTCTTAAGCCGAAGAGAGTCAAAGGATGGGGCTCATACGGAGCCGTTTTCGAGAACCTTATTAAGAAAACCCGACCCAAAACCATTATCGAAGTTGGAACTTTTCTAGGCGCATCAGCTACACACATGGCCGAGATAACCCAAAAACTCGGGTTATTGACACAAATTCTTTGTGTAGACGATTTTCGGGGTTGGCCCGGTTTTACGGATAAGGTCAATTACGTACCGTCTTTAAACGGGGACGTATTGCTATTATACCAATTTATGCAAAACGTGGTGTCACTCAATTTGACCGATTCAATACTCCCGGTTCCCTTCTCGACCGGGTCCGGTCTAGGAAAATTATGCGAGTGGGGAGTATCGGCTGATTTAATTGAGGTTGATGCGGGTCATGATTTTCATTCGGCTTGGTCCGATATAAACTTGGCTTATAAGCTACTTAGACCGGGTGGGGTCATGTTTGGGCATGATTATTTCACTGCGTACGATAATAAGGGAGTTAGGAGAGCGGTCGATTTGTTTGCTAAAGTTCATGGGTTTACGATCACGACCGATGGACAACATTGGGTGCTTGTGGATCACTAAATCGAGTTTGTGACGGATGCTGAATTAAAAAAAATCGTGTCGTTTTGAGACTTCTAACCTCAAGAGTGACAAGTGGACAATCAAATTGAATTGACACGGAAATGTATATGAAAACTGAAAAGGTAGCAGGGCCGGACTTCAAATGTGTACATTAAAATCCTTGATTGGAGTCAAGGTTTGATCAAGTCATTCTCTTATTTGGCTTGTTAAATTTTACAATGTCGTCATACACATAAATATACATTGCATTTGTATACTAGCTAAATGGATTTTGTGATGTACTAATAGTATATATGTTTGTTTTATAGAGTGATGATACACATCAACCGTTTTGTGTATTTGAATATTCTACATTTCGAAATATAGGACGTTTTTGCGTGCTACCGAGTATATTATAGAAAAAGGGTATTAGATTGACGGTGTAATTGGGGAATAGGTTCTCGTTTAAAAAAGAACCTTGACAAATTACTTGGAAATTACAAATTCTTGTTCAAGCTACCTATAAAGGATACAGAGTAATATTTAACTCCTTTTACATTTAAGACGGATATAGCAGTCTTTAAGGGAGATCACTCATTTAATAAACGAGTTTGAGTTGGTGTTGTGCAAATTGGATTGCCTTAGTTGAATATGTCATGTGATGATGTGGTAGTAGACTGGTAGTACATATAACATATTGATATGATCATGATTTCAACTACAGACATATTTAAGCAATCAAGTTTCTTATAACCTGATGAACAACTGAACAAGTCAAACAACTCGGGATCATTGGCTTTAAAGTGACAGAATTCAGTTAAGAACAGGAGAACCTTGGCCACTAACCCTGGCAAACTGGGTCATTCAGTTCATTCGAATCGGACTAAATCGGTTCAGTTTTATGTTGTCTGGTACTCTGGTCTATAAGACTATAATGGCAACCGAGTAGCTTTAGTCTCGAAACATTAATTATGGAAACTGGGATATGTTGAAACTAATTATCAAAATGAGTCTACCTAGGTTGTCTCGGCAAATCGGACCCTTATCGCCCAAAACCTGACCTGATAGAACCCAAAAAATATGTGAACCGAAACCGACTAGACCACATCCGAAGTTAAATCAATAACTGATAGCAACCTTATCTGTCCCATTCTGAACCCGACTTAAACTGGCCAAATGGACCAAACCAGCACAATTGGATAGAACCTAACGTGATATCCGACAAATTTGTGAGTTGATGGGCCACATATGAGCTGCACTTTTTGCCCAATTTTTGGCACCATCAGCTGAAAATCAAAACAAAATATGTCAAATTTGTCATTCAGGTTATATAGTAAGGAATGATTATTAACAAGGTAACATCTCCTTCAAAGCTCACACACCAAGTACATACATAGCACACTGAAAAGAATTCTATACTAGTGCAAATCACTCGTATCCTAATAAAATCATGTATTTAGTCGAAACTAAACTAAATTAAGCTAAATCGCCTTATTGGGCTATATAAACCGAGCACTGACGATCTCATCTATTATTTACTCAGCTGGAAGACTGGATGTCTGCAAAGTCTCTTCACCCCTTTTCTCAAATTCAACCGGTCAAATATCCCTTCGGCTTCCCCGCCTTCATATGTGAATTCCGTACCCAGAGATGTAACAGGAGAGCTGCCTCCAGAAATATAAGCATGAGTTTTTCCTTCATCAGTGTTTTCTGCCTGCAATTTTCGATGTTTATGCTCAGGACTGAACTCTCTACGATCTATGGTGACGCTTCTGGTGAGCGTGTTGCTGAGTGGTTTCTCTAGGGCACTGGCATTTTGATTTTTCATATATATTAGTTCTCCAAATGAAGTGGAGGCGTGTGGATTTGTTGACGGTCTCTTCAATGATTCTTCTCTTAAACAAAGGGTTCTCTCGATCAATGTTTTCAGTAAATTCATCACTTGTACTGCGTGTATCAGTGCAGTCAGTGGATCGGCCATCTGCGAAAGCAAAGATGTATTAGCTCACTTATTTGAGTTATATCCTAAAAAGCCACTTTGGAACATGTCGAAGCTTGTTTACAAGGCACAAAAAGAGCTAGACATTAGACATGACAAACAGATCATTCTGGTCATGTACGAGTCAGGTCAGTTTAAGCCTTTAAGGGCAGCAAAGTTTGGGCCCGATTTGATAAATTCAGGATTGGGGTATGGATCGGATCAATGAATCAAGCCGGGTGAGTTTTTACCAGGTCTAAGGTGAGCCCATGAGACAATTTGATGTTGTCATGACTCATGCATGAGACCACCACTGAATAATGTTACTAACTAGTTTAGCTGACATCGAACAGAGAGTTTTATAGATGAACCTGAGTCATGTTCGGAGCAAAAACCATTGCGATGTTTCGTGCATTCATCTTGTTATATTGTTCGTGGTCCACAACGTCTGCCATCAAATTGACAGCCCAGTCAAGGAGCCCAAATTCCATTGGTGGAAGCAGTGTCACAAGTTGTGTGCACTCCTCTTCTGTATTACAATGCATAACTTGTTCTGGTGTAAGCGAATCAAGCACTCCTTTCGGTAATTCTCTAAACCAGGCCTGACATGTATCAGTAATCAAATCGAACATCAGAGATAAGTCATCGAACTGATTTAATAATACACAATTTTGGACTGAAAAGAAGTACTGCATAGTTGGTACCTTAATTAATCCGGCCAAACAATGAACATCTATATCTCGTGGAACAATTCCCTTGTTCAATTCGCTGCGAACACACTCTTCCTGGCTATTTTCAGGATTTATACGAAAGATCCCTTCCGCCTGTTGACAGGGAGAAAAAACAAGAAAAGTATATTCTCTGTTAGATAAGCATCAGTATGAAAGTCACATAGGAGACATGACTACCAAGTTTACAAGTGGCAAGAAACAAACTTGAAGACCGCCTTGCGCATACAAGCGCTTTTGCATCATGATGAGTAAGGTTGGAACACTATTGCCTCTTTCATCAACGGACCATTGCATCGATTGAGGAGAAACACCAAAAACACTTGCGCTGCATAACACGAAACAATTAAAAATGTTAACAAAGAAAAGACTGTCCATGAAAAATTAGCTCCAAAATCAATCATGTTTATAAAAATCTCAGGTCAAAATGTTTAACAGATGAAAAGATTTCAGAATGTGGCATCAGTCGAGTATTGAACTGTGAACAGCATTTATTAAGTATCGTATGGTCTGGCTAATAAGTTGGTTTAACATGTAAGACCGTTTTATGTATGTTCAGAAACTAACATAAACATAGTCCCGATTCTCAAAGATGTGTAAATGTGAAACAATCTCTCTAAAGTCTTTAGGCATCTCCAAGCCAAAATTATCGTAATTGCCTATGGCTGTTAAAACCGAATCCATCCATTTTGTGACGGGGTTAAAATGCTGAACGAAAACACCAAAAAGCGCAAAAGCTCAAGTGTTATGCTAAAGTCCTGGAGCACAAGTGACAGGAATCTTCATTTCCCTCCATTATACTCTAGCCTTTTGTCGCCTTTTCTAAGTCCGTAAGGGGAGCCATAAGGGTAGTTTGATACTAATGGACCTCGAACCCCAAATCATGAGTACCACTCGTTAATGACTTTATCGACACAACTATCAGCTTTTATTTGTTTGCATTAGCTTGAAAGCAACAGTGATTTGCATAAAAAAAGAAACCACAATGAAAAAGCCAAAACTAAACCACATATGACAGATGTTAGGTTTGGTAGGAGAATTAGTTAGAAAGTAGGAACCTCAACATATACTTTACTTCCTTCTTAAAACTTCAACCACCATTCCCTAAATGCAAGAACCCAAAAAAAAAAACAAAAGGGAAAACTATTCTAATTTGATTCCACATTTTTAATCAAAATCCATGAAATTAATTATTAAATATGCTAATTCATGAAACAAAATTAATCTAAATAAAATGCACTCTTTATTACAAAGACATGAAATTACACTATTTTAGAAATAATTATATACTTGGAAAAAATTGCATGACCCGTTAAGGATTCTATCCCTACTCTACAGTCTACAAGGGAAAATGCTCAATCCGGGTTATTCAATCCAGTGACGGAACCAAGATTCAAAGTCAGGCCGAAATATAGATTGAAAAATTCAAGAATAACAAATTAGTCAACCTTAATTAAAAGTACTCCCATCCGTCCCAGTCAACATAAAAAGTAAACAATTAACCGAGACAGTATTAAAAACTACTACTCCGTATATGAAAAAGTAGTAAAAACATGAATTACCTTGCACTAGGAACTCTTTGAGGAACCTCAGGCAGAAGTTCATGAGGTAAACCCAAAAAACCATTAAACCTATCAAATGTAACATGAGAAACATGTCGTACATTTGTAGGACAACTTATATCCAATGAAGATAATTCCTCTCTTTCAACACTACATGTTACTAACAATGATTTCCTTAATGCTGTTACCACAAAATCAATTATTGTCAATTGCCCATTTCCTCTTTCATTCTTGTTTTCTCTTCTTTTGTTTAGCATTGGACTTATAAATGGTGTTGCTAATGGGTTCATATTATTTTTACAATATCCTTCGTCTTCATACTCATCCTCATCCTCGTCGTCTTCATATTCGTATTCATCTTCTTCTACTTGTTTGTCGTGGTGGTGGTTGTATTTGGTTTCGTGTTGCCAGATGGAATGGCTCGGTGGCGGGGACATGGACGTGTCCGTGCCGCCGAGTTTACATGATTTGGATCGGAAGAGGATAGTCATATTTTGGGTAAGAACATAAAAGTAGAGATTAGAGGGTGATTAGCATTAATTAAACTGGATAGAAGATGTTTAGGAGGAATAATTAAATTTGTTGGAGGAGTGGTGTGTCTAAATTCTTAGTTGTTACTCCATGTGTTGGTGTGATGAATGATGATATATAAGTAAGAGGGAAATGATTGTAGGGGGGTTTGCTTGAGATGAGAGATTTAGATGGATGGGTGAATGTGTTTTGATGTCATTACAAGAAAGTGCCAAAGTGGGTGTACCCGAATCTTATTTATAACATTTTTTAGTACAAGATTGCATAATAATAGACCTGCCGTCGGGTTCGGGTTAGGTCAGTTCGGCTTGGGTCTGTTCGGGTTTCTCATTGATTTAGGGTTAATTCGAGTTAGGTCGGATCATTTCGGGTTTAGGGTTTCGGGTTTGTTGCGGGTCGGGTTATTTCGGGTAGAGTAATTTTCGGGTCAATGAACAGAGAGAAAACGTCATTTGAAGTCTTTTCGGTTCAATTAGAGTTATGTTTTGTCGAATCATATTCGGGTTCGGTGGTTTCGAATCGGTTCATTTGGGTCGGATCAGTTACGAGTCAAGAAAACTCGGGTTATTTTTGGGCCGGGTCGGGTCAGGTTAATTCGTCTTTCGAGTCACATTCGGTTGATGTAGTTCAGGTCAATTTCGGGTCTCCGGTCAGCCTTTTTGGGTCGGATTGCTTTTACCAGGTCTACATAAAACTATACATTTCACCTATAAGGATAAAATGTATAAAAACTTTACTCATTCCGTTCCGTCATTTGTTTACCTTTGATTTTGTCACAATTATTAAAGAGAAGAGAGGAGACCACTTATAGTTAGTGTTATTGAATGACAAGCGGGTTATGATGAGTATGGATGATCAAATCATACATAAAAAAAAACACTTCAAATATAGAAAGGTAAACAAGTGAATGAGACGCCCCATAATAAAAAAAAGTTCAACAAATAATTTGAACGGAGAGTGAATTACATTATGGAATAACATCGTTTAAATATTTGCAAGTTTTAGGAAATTGTATAAATAAAATAGTGTTACAATCCCAAAAAAAAAATGTTATACATATTGTATAGGGTTTTTTGATAACTACTACCACAAGTAATTCAGATTTTACCAACTGCTACCAAAGTAAAATTTCTTTAAAAACCGCTACCAATATTGTTGGTTCGGTTTAAAACTAACTACCAAATGAGCACGAACCTCCTATTTGTGCATGTAAAGACTGTAATACCTTTATTACACTGGCTCCCAACTAGTTTATTTACTTCACTCATCACTCATTATTCAACCTAATCCAAATCGTTTAACTTCTCATTTTGAATCCCAATTAAATTTGGGGATTTTGCAAATCAACTAAATCGTCTAAATTTCTTACTCAAATTAGCCAAATCCGAACTCATT
>JAYMSF010001553.1:0-11831 GCA_036897335.1 Silene vulgaris
CGAGTTGTGTCTGGTTTGCACCTGTAATCAACTGTTTGCGTTTTGTGCCACCGTTGCCGCAAAATACCGCGCCAATGAAACGCATGCTTACGGTGTCCAGTTAATGGGGGGACAAACTAACGAGTATTGCGTGCTCGCCAATATGGTGTTTACACGCATGTCAGCTGTTCAGGCACCCTATGCTACATTGGTGTCCTTGCGGCAGCGTCCCCCCCACCCCATCCCCTTAACCTAAAATTACCTTCCTCAAGGTGGCACTAATTTCAACCGATTCCTGGGCGGGTCTGAAATGCGCAAACCAGAAAAACCCACAGGCGTTTAACACGCCTGTTTGATTTTTGCACTCGCTGAGGTAACCCATGCTAAAGCTGGTTCGTTTCCCAAAAAAAAAGCTCCACACAGGGTGAGGCACTTGGTGACTGCCCAACTTGCAGTACTAGGTATAGGCTGCTTACCAGACATACACCCGTTCACTGTTTGCCATGGCCCAAGGATCAATTCGCTTGACTAGGTAATTAATGGTGTGATTTTAAAAGTACAATTCCATCAGATTTTGTGGAATTATGTTTGCAACTTGGGCTTTGTTAACATCATTTGTCCAAGTTATATGTATATATAATAACAACCTCCTGTGAAACCAAAGCCTCCCATCCTAAAACCTTCAACAATTTAAGCAAATAACAAAGAACGCCAAATTCGTAACTACTTCTCCTAAACAGAACAGTCGTTGGAACTACAAAACAGGTTAATTGCTGACCATCTCATTCGGTGTCTATTGTTCACAAATTACAAATTAATTTCTGTAGACTTGTCATTACGTGCTGATGCTGCTTCTATGTTGATGTACACTACGTATGTTTTTACATGTCAAAGCTTACAATCACTGCTCGCTTTGTTTCTGCTTTTTAGAGGAATGCTGCTGTTGTCGTTTTACAATTTACATGTGTGTTTTTAAAAGAGAATCCTTAGCAGCATTTATCTATAGTGTTGTATGGGATTCAGCCTTCTGATATCCATATCTTAATCGATAGACGATCTGTCCAGGGTATAATTAAATAATTCAGGTTCATAGAATTAAATAAACCTCATAACTTGTACTATGTTCATGTTTTGCATCATCGATTGTAACTGTTGTTAGTTGTGCTTCTGCTGGCTGAGCGTTTATGATGCCTGCACTTTTTAAAAACAAACATATTTGGTAGCTGTAATGTATTTGGTCGTCGCGTCGGTCAGTTGGTGTCTGCAGTATGTTTAGTGTCCACGGATATGCTTTGTCGACGTTCCGTTTCCCAGTCTACGTAGGATTGATCCGTGTGTACGTACTTAATGGCAAAGTCAGGTGTGGCAGTGTTTAGGGTTTATGGTAGATGCGTGTGGCCTTTGCGAGGCGTAGTGTTTGTGTAACGTGGAAAACCGTGCCGTATGTTGTGTCTGCACGTATGAGTTGACGCAAATATATTACCTGGGATGTGCTCTAGACATACTAGAGGCTTTCAAGCCATGGAAAATAGCAGACTGTTTGGGTAATGTAGCTGTAAGCCACCAGTCCTTTTTAAAGGGGTGGATAGCATCCTTTAGGTTGACCTATGGTAAGTAACCCACTAACTTGGCCTCGTGACACCGCTGCAGATGCGAATGGCGACACCCCCCACGCAGGTCATGATACCCTTCAGGCCACTCCTGCTGCAGATTGTCGGTTGCCTTCAGTTTCCTGACCCGAATTTCATCCTGCTAGACGCCGTGAGTAACAGTGTCCAAATTTCTGTGAAGGAGGGTACGCGGTCTGCGTCCCACACCTATCTTGGGGGCCAAGCACCAACTGTTGAGGAATCGTGTGAGAATGCGGCCCGCCAGGCCGTGTGTGACCTAATGGAGAAGGGCCATTAATTTACCTACATGAACTATGTCTTAGGTGGAGCACCTTTTTGGAGAAAGTGTGGTTTGTTTAGGGGTTAACGGTCATTTATGTAGGGTGTAGCGTGCCCGTTGTTGTTTGTTTTATAGGGTAACGTGTGTTATGTTTACTTTAGGGCGCCTGCTTCTAGCCTCTTAAGCAAACAGCAGACTAGAGCCTTTTATTTTGATTAAGGAAAAGTGTAATGTGGAATGTATTATGGGTTATCTACCTGTGTTGTATGCTTCCTGCTTTTTAATGAAATGGGCTATTTTATGGAATGCTGTTTAGTTATTCCGTTGTGTGATTGCAAGGTGCTTGTAAATGTCAATGTATAAACTACATTTAATCTACGGGGGTGTCAGGGCCGCTACGCATACCTTAAATATGGCATTGACTATATTTACAGCCGGAAAATAAAGGAATGGCAACCATGAAGCTACTGTTAGGCGCACTTACTATGGCATCTCAATTCCACGGTCGTAAACGCACATTACATTTAATTCCATAGTTGTCATGTATACAATGCTAATTCAAAAGCCATTTCTATGAATGCGTTTATAATGCTCTTTTGGTGTGTATGCAGGATGCAGGCGACAAGTCAATAAATAACGTCAACCTACCTACAGGTCCACTTTTAGACGTAATTCAGTTGGATGTGTTTTAAAACCCAGACAAAAAAGGCTGTAATAGCACCCTTATGAGAAGGTGGCTCGTAACTACAGTAGGTATGTCAAGGTCTTCTAGACTTGTACAATTGACTTAAGTCCTAACTTGTTGTATGCAGTAACGATAATGAGCAATGCAAGTGATCCAGACACACCTCACTCAAGTAATGAAGATAGGAAAAGAATGTCTCAACGACACGCAAACGTTTTTGGAGAAAGGTAACGTGGTTACACTCTACCCTGGGGCTGGCCGTCAACCACAAACCCCATGGGAAACACTTAACTGTTTTCTCCCCAAATTACAGTGCTAGCTGTGACCTACAACCCCCAAGAAAGCGTGGCAGGCCTAAATCAAAAGCTGAGCCAGCTGTAGTCCACCACCACCCCTCGGACAGTACAGCGGCTCCAATAGAAGCCAAGCGGACCCGTTGCTCGAGCCGGAATGCAAAGCTCTCGCTAAGCAGGTATTGCTCTTAGGTTTTTGGAGCTGTTTGCCACAACCCTTGGATCGTATTGACCCGCGGTTAACATTTGGCTTGCACCTGTTCAGTGCACGTGCGCAACCGGTACCCAGAAAACCTCCAGGCAGGCCTAAATCAAAAGACTTGCAATCTTCTGGGACTGTGCTAGGCGAGGGCCCTACATTGTTGTGTAGGCCGGGTGTTGCTGGAAGCTCCTTCGACGTTCCTGCCACAGGCGCTGTAGAGCTTACACACTTGGCTACGGATCACCCCCCACTATTATTAGAAAGGTTTTGTCTCAAATTCAAATTAACTAATACTCGAAGCTGGATGACTTATAAGTAAGAACACCTGATATACTAAACCTATGCAAACAATGAGAAGTTATTATAACAAGCCCAACAAAGAAATTGAATGGCTCCTTCTGAAATTTTAGAAAAGCGTACTGTGAAACGTATGAGGTTCTGGTCTGTTGTCAGTGTGTCAGGCACATGATCCCGTGTCATTAGTAACTGTTATGTTAACCAACAATAACACCCAGATTTCCTAAACAAGCTGGCCTGTACTTGAGGCAATGGTAGATACAGTTATCACTTTTTCGTTAACAGGGCAACTATTATTATAGCATGGGGTGATAACCTTCAAATACTCTGAAACAAGTAACAGAAAATGCCACACTTTGTTTCTACGCTTCTACTTATGAGGTGCGGTCATTAAATTGGTGCCATGCATTATGCTTTTGTGGCACGAGGTGCCCAACTTAAACCCTTTTGACAACACGAGCAAAACCAGTTATTGAGTAAGTTAGGAGATGATCAATCACTAGGCTAGCACATACACTGTGAGGCAGGTTACGCTACAAATATCCTGCAGCTGTATGCGATCGTTTACCCTTGTCTAACCTGTATTGCTGTTATACATGGCAGCGCGACAGAACAAGTACCAAAAAGGCCGGTTGGAAGGCCTAAAACCAGACGCAGGTTATTTGTTGAGATTCTGTCTCCCCAGTTGCCACAGTTGCCTTGTTCCGGTAGCCCTAGCGAGCCCCAAGAGGATGAGGTGACGCCCTTACCAATTTGTTGTGGCCTCTCTAATCTGGTTGGCCCGAGGAAACGCGCCAGGACCCAACCACAGCTTTGTTCACCTGAGATGGACCAGGTCCACACGGGGACTACAACTTCTCCGATTTGTGGTCGTTCCCTTCCCGGTTATATCCAACAGGCGCAATTCTCGGTAGACAGGTATTGCTATACGGTATAGGTGCATGTTATTCAGGCTGTTATGCCTACTTGTACCTACATCTAACTTACACTTTGTACATTTTCAGCACGGGGGTGGGCCAAGCAACAAAAAAACGGCGCGCTAGCTCTAAAACGAAGGGTTACAACTGTACCGAAACCCCACCGTCCGAGGCCGTTTCATTAGGCTGTGGGTCAGAGCTGCCTGTGGATGGCGCGCATGTTTCTTTACCGCATATTCCAGATCCTACGCAGCCTCCCAAAACTGAACTACTGGAACCGTTACGAAGGTATAAGCTTGATCTAATTATTGCTTAGCATGAGCATCTGTTTTCCACATTATTATCCGAGCATAGCCCCATATAGACCCGACATATTTAGCCTTATTGTGTTGTAAAGCAGCCCTTCAGCGACACCGCTGGAGTACGCAACCTGGAAACCTACAACAAGGCGCAGATTGTTCAGTGAACCCCAGGCCCACCAAGAGTCCCCGGTGGCAGGCATCCCTGGTTTTAATGGCGTTACCGCTGCACAGGCTGAAAATCAGGGCGCCAATATTCCCAGCACTATACCTACCGTGGGTATCTCAGGGCAGAAACGGACACGCAAGGGATTGGGAAAGGATAGCACGGACAGGTGGGGAAAACACTATAACTCAGTTTAATTATATGTCTATGTGGCACTAACACTGATTAAGCTATTATCCCAGCAGTGTGGGGGCGTCTCGCAAAACAGCTTCTGCCAAAAAAAGACGAGGGCCAAAAGTAAAGAGGAAGAAAGGTCAAGTGTCGCAACCCTGGCCGTTCCATTTTTTCCCTGTATAGCCACTAGGCCTAAAGCTAACAACTGTTTTGTGAGTTTCAGGATTCCTAGCTGCGGTTGTAGGTGCACCGCTGCCAGCAGCAAGGCATCTGCTCACAGATCCTGGGGACTGTGGCAAGTGTGGTGCAAAGCGGTTTCAGTACGAGACACGAGCATTTTGCTGTGGCGATGGTGCCATAGCCCTCCCAAGTAACGCATACCCACCACAGTTGGTTTATTTGTTAACTTCCCGGGAAGAACCTGCAGTTCACTTTCAGAAGTACGCACGGATATACAACAACGTCTTTGCATATAGTTCAATCGGAGGGGAATTTGATGCGCAGACGCTTAAAGGTATTTACGTTTTCAAGCTACACGGGCAAATGTATCACCACGTTCCGGATTTAATACCCAGCGCCAGTGGTCCACGATACCTACAACTTTACTTCTACGATGGCCAATATGACGCAGAACAGCGAGCAGGCTGCCTTCCCGAGTTGAGGAGGGATGTTGTCGACATCCTAATGCAGATTTCGCTTGTAAACCCGTATGCACAGTTCTTCCGGTCCTTAAAGGAAGTAACCATACAGGAAAACACTCAGATCGTGATAAGTAAAAACGCGGGGAGAGACCAGCGTGTTTACAATGCACCCACATCCAACGAAGTCGCTGTCATTTGGACTGACAGTTCTGCAGCTGGTAGAACAGATGGGCCATACATAACAGTGACTGGCAGAACAAATTGCTCTCACCGGATCAGACACTACTACGGCTGTTACGATCCCCTGCAGTACCCTCTTCTGTACCCCTACGGCGAGTCTGGCTGGCATCAAGGACTTTGGAAAACGGATGATATTCGCTACACTCCTAGGCAAGGCCAAACAGCAGCTTCATTCAGTGATGCAGATAGCTTAATAGAAGATGAAACAAACCGTAAGTGCTTTCGTTAATTTAGTTACGTCGTTAATTGAGCATCGCAAAAATACACTTTACTGAACATTACTTACGAGCCAACGTGTCGGCGCGGCCTAGAAGTTAATGCAAAATATGAACATGAGCCTGAATACATGGGTCTTGGTTGCTCTTTAATTGTTGTAGGGAGCTTGCAACGGCGTTCACCGGGCGACCGGCAAATTTCATGCAGGGAATATTATTGTTACAAGATCCAGATACGTGCAGGGAACATGCTTCTCCGTGGCGGCCGGTGTTTCCAACAATTTGTGGTGGATATGTATGTGAAACTCGAAAACACCAGGCTTGACTTTTACCGTAACAACCAAGACACAATCCGGGCTGAGCTATACCAGGGGTTGCTGGATACAGTCCAGGCAGGTGAGAGTTCTGCGGCTAACGTGGGGTGTAGAATAGTTCTCCCAGCAAAACATATTGGGGGGGCTCGTGACATGAAGAAAAGATACCTTAATTCTATGTCCCTCGTACAAAGGTTTGGAAAGCCAGATTTGTTTGTGACAATCACTTGCAATGTTAATTGGCCAGAAATAAAAAGGGAACTGAGTCCTGGAGAAGAAGCTTCGAATAGGCCAGATGTTGTGGCAAGGGTATTTAGAGCTAAGCTTCTTTTGCTGAAAAAACTGATTATGGAGGAGCAAGTGTTCGGGGAGGTGGCTGCTTTCATCTATGTCGTGGAGTTTCAAAAGCGGGGACTGCCTCATGCACACTTCTTAATCATTCTCAAACCTGCATATAAGATACATAATCCAAGTGACTTCGACAAGTTTGTTTGTGCAGAAATACCCTCGGAGCAGAACGAGCTACTCCGCGCTTCAGTGCTGAAGCACATGATGCATGGTCCATGTGGTACATTAGATCCGACTTGTGCGTGTATGCATCATAAGAAAACTGCGGGCCATTGCAAGTATGGATACCCCAAACAATTTACTCCAGAAACCACCAACAACTCCGACGGGTATCCAGAGTATAGGCGCCGTGACACAAAGGACGAAGCTACGGTCCGCAAAGTGAAGTTAGATAACCGTTGGGTGATACCTTACAACCCCTATCTGATGTCTTTGTTCAACTGCCATCTCAACGTTGAGGTCTGTTCAACAATCCAGGCAGTTAAATATTTATATAAGTACGTATATAAGGGACATGACAAAGTATCGTTTAACGTTACTGAAGTTGGCGGAATAAAGATCATTGATGAAATTGAACAGTTCCAGTCTGGCCGCTGGGTGTCTCCATGTGAAGCAATGTGGCGCATATATGCTTTTGACCTGTATGAAATCCAGCCGCCGGTTATGCCTCTGCAAATTCACCTACCTAATATGCAAACAATCCAGATTAGGGAGTCTGAGGATCTACATGATGTTATTTCAAGTGAGAAAAGGGCAAGGACACCTCTAACACAGTATTTCAACATCTATAAAGCAGACATCCGTGGCAAAGTTCCGAAGTATTCATATAGTGAATTTCCTGAATATTACAGGTGAGATGCCAATGAAAAAAACTGGTTCAAGAGGAAAACTAAACTGATCGTCATTGGGCGGTTAGTATTCGTTGCTCCTTCCGAAGGCGAAAGATATTTCTTACGGTTGTTATTGCATAACGTCCGAGGCCCTAAATCTTTTAAGGACATAAAAACGGTTGGCGGGTGTGAATGTGAATCGTACCAGGAAGCAGCCTTGAAATTACGATTGCTGGAGCCTGACAACACGGTCGAGATGTGCTTGGATGAAGCAATTGTCGTCGAGATGCCAGTCGCGCTCCGGCGGTTGTTTGGCACAATACTTATATTTTGTCAACCAAAAGACCCGCTTAAGCTATGGGAAAAATACTACAAATCGCTCTCAGAGGATTTCAACCACGCTTATCCGCATGATAAGCGGAAGGTCCAGGAACTTACATATAGGGCTATCGAACGAAGCGTTGAGGCCATGGGTAAATCCATGAAGGCATTTGGATTAGATCACCTGTCACAACAATTGGACCCAGAGGTGCAACGAACGAGAGATATCGTTGATGCACTGGACGCTCCTATCCCAGACGAGTGTGTGGCTTGTATAAGTACCCTTAACACGGCTCAGCAACAAGCATTTGATGCAATTATCAGTAACGTTAGAGCTGGGAAGCCGGGTGCTTTCTTTGTCGATGGCCCAGGCGGAACAGGGAAAACTTACTTATATAATGCTCTTTACGCAGAAATACGCCTCATGGGCAAAATTGTCCTGCCAACAGCGACTTCAGGCATCGCTGCATCAAATATACCTTCAGGCAGGACAACGCATTCACGTTTGAAGATTCCCCTTGACTTGGATGCTTGCATGACCTGTAGTGTCCCGAAACAGAGCAGCTTAGCTGCGCTGTTGAGGGAATCTGCCCTGATCATTTGGGACGAGGCTGCGATGGCTAGGAAGGAAGGAGTCGAATGTGTTGATATGTTACTACGAGACCTCTGTGATCCAGAACTCCTGTTCGGAGGCAAGCTCATTGTATTTGGCGGGGACTTCCGCCAAATCCTGCCAGTGGTGCCACAGAAATCCAACAGAGAGGTCGTTGATTACAGCTTAGTGGCTTCTAAACTATGGCCACAGCTGACAAAATTCCACCTAACAGAAAACATCCGGGCGCGGGAAGACCCAGACTTCTCATCCTTTTTGCTGGCCTTGGGAAACGGTGAGCTGCAGGCAGAAGAAAGTGAGTACGTTCAACTACCTGCAGGGATTGTCAAGTCCCTAGACGCTGATAGGGTCACTTCAATTAACACTACCACGGAACTAGCATTCCCGCAGAATGACCTTGGGAGCTACCAACCAGCAGTATTTACAAGTCAGCAGTATTTACAAGTAGGGCTATATTGACCCCGATGAATGAAGATGTCGACGCAATAAACTCCATCTTGGTGGACCGCTTTCCAGGCACACCTACAACTTACAAAAGCTACGACACCGTTCTGGATGACAAATGCAATATTTATCCAACCGAGTTTATAAACAAGCTCTCACCGGGCGGTATGAGCCCTCATGAGCTTATCCTAAAACCCAACTGTCCAGTTATCTTGCTCAGGAATTTGATGCCCTCAGCTGGCCTGTGTAATGGTACTCGGCTCATTTGCAAGACTTTTAGCCCAAATTTGATAGGGTGCGAAATCACAACTGGCCACCATGCAGGAGAACAAGTATTCTTACCCCGTATAAACTTACGTCCACCTGCTTCTGCAAACTACCCATTCCAGTTCCAGCGACGGCAGTTCCCAATAAAACTCAGTTTCGCCATGACTATAAACAAGTCACAGGGCCAAACTCTTGACCAAGTCGCAGTGTACTTGCCAAGACAGTGCTTTTCACCAGGGCAACTCTACGTTGCGCTGTCACGCGCTAGGTCAGCAGATAAAGTCTCGGTGGTAGCAACCCCGCCCCCGGAAGGTGCTCCTGAGAATTCTGTCAAAAACATTGTTTCCTACGCAGTACTTGAACTGGCAGGCATAACAGGACAACGACAGGTACCTGGCTATTACTGAACTTATTCAGCTTTTTGTAACCCGCACTCCAATTACCTTAGCATACATTTGATAACTACACCGTCAATTGTTCAGGTTTCAGCCGCTCATCCATGCTTCTCTCAGACTTCTGGAGCATAGGCAGTTCCAGGCCAATATCCAGGGTTTAAAGTTTCATAGCACTTGCGAACTTCCATACCAAGATTTCCTTTCTGGTAAGAACCTGTTTCTCACTTTGGAGTTATGTACAACCATGACCTGATTCCCGATCACCTAAGAAACAAGTTGCTTGCAGCATGGTCCGTAGATTTTACCGGCCTCTTTCAAAGGATGCTGCGTATTATTGGAATGTTCTCAGTATGGGTATATTTTGGTCTTGCAAAGCATCCACTGTTATAACAATGTTTATCGGGTATAAACTGTCGGTATTGGCAGCTCTTTTTATCTTGTTCCCAATCATAACAAAACTGTTTAAGACCGACCGTCATACAATTCCTAAAATATAGCAGAAATAGATTTGGCGCTGGCTGGCTTTGCCAGAAACTGTTCGAGTTGTTTCTGCAGCTCCAGTTACAAGTGTCCCATTGCCCAAAAACTTGGTGGCAAACGTTTGGCACTTAATGTTCCTATTCTAAAAATGCACTGGCCACTTTTATGTGACCTCACTTATGGGGTTGGTTACCGGGAACAGTTCCACCGTTTCAAAATAAACATTCGCTGTGAGCCGCATATAAATATCCATGTTCGTAATAATAATAATGCCATAACTACTACTAATAAAAGTACTACCAATAATGGTAATAAAATTTATTATAATAATAATTATAATAGTAGCTGTTGTAGTCATGATAATAGAACCACTACTACTACTACTACTAATAACAATAATCATAATAATAATAGGTTAATTAAACCCGTTCTTTAAAAATGTGTTTTAAGGAACAGCATTCGTTCTCAAACATCCCAACACTTATCCTGTACACTAGGGTATCTACCAATGCATACCAATTTCCTCCCCTTCTTCAACCGGTTTCCTTTTAACTTGTCCTTTTCATGGGTGCATGCATGTGCTTTAGCTGGCTGATCTGCTCGAGAATAGGAATCTTGCAAGCATGTAATGCCATGTGCACGGTGTTTCTTATAGAAAACTACAGCTTGAAGGCGGCTGTTCCACAGAAGCTTGAAGGCTCCACAGCAAATGTGGCCATAGATAGGGTTGCTTCTCCTATTACACCAGCAAGGCTCAGTGTCCGTCACCTCCGATCAAACAAAATGGTTTCTACCACACAGAAAAAACCCGTAGCATACACGGGAAAAGCTGGATAGGAATGTCTAAGTTGTCAACTCCATTACTGCCACCTTAACTCTGCTGAACTTATTGTTAGAAAATCCTATTTTGCTAACACATCACAAACAGTATTCTAAGTTACGTATCTATGCTTTCCTTTCAATGTACAAATGTGTCGGAAACGAAGTCCAGAACAATGCTTATGTATTGACTCCATCTAAATTGCGTTAGCTACTGGAATGTTTTCCAAGTGTTGACTATGATTACCTCCTTTGTGCGCTACATATACTCAAGTGTTTCGGTTGATCAAATTACCGCCAACTAAATATCCGTATGCATGATGTTAACACAAATTATAGGAAATCACCACGCCCACCCAAGCATAGTAGTTATATCCAATCTATAATGTACTCAGAGAAATACATATACTGTAATAACCCCTTTCAATGCACAACTCCAGATCAGTGCACGATGCAAAAAAAAACCCTTCTATTTAGGTAGATGAAAGAAACGCTAGATAAGTAAACCGACAAAGTTACGGGATTTTGGCACCGCGCCCGGGGGGCGCGGGGCAAGGAAATAAATGAGATTTTTTTTTTTCACTAAACCATTATCCTAAGTTTGTGTTGGGGTATTTTCTAACACCGTAGAATTAGAGCGAATAGACTAGTTTACAAGCTAGTTGGCTACTCGGCTACTCCTCCTATCCTCCAATTGTTTTAGAAAGGAACCTCACTTACCCTCTGCAAAGGATCTAACAATAACACGCTATTTATTTGCTTTTATTTGCTAGTTGAATGAATGAATGTCAAGGTTTGAACACTATCTACTAAGCACAAATTTTACTTCATAGTTTTTCATCCTATTTTTTCGGAGGGTTAAACGAACTTTTAATGTTAGACCGTTCAAATTTATTCAACGTAGAGCTGGCCAAATGAACGGGTACCCGCCCCCCCCCCCAAACCAGCACGACACACCACCCCCCCCAAAACAACGCCCCCCGCCCCACCCCCACTCGATGG
>JAYMSF010001554.1:0-11829 GCA_036897335.1 Silene vulgaris
ATGTACATATAAGGGTGTGATTTTGAATATTTCTTACTTATTATAAAAAAGAATCTATACATTGTGATACAAATTACATTTTTCGATATGTAATACATACTCCGTAGCATAGCAACATTCCTATACATACGAATGAAGAAAAGAGGAGCATAATAACTAATACTCAATATTACATATCCAGAACCATACTCGTAAGTATATAAAATCATACTGTCATAGATTTTTTGGAATAAACTACAAGTCTCCGAAATAAGCCGGTAAAAGTAAAAGTTACACAATATACAAGATTATCTTATGAGACGTGTTAAACATCCAATACCTACTTCAAAATAAGCCATAAGTTGATATTGCACTCGTAGTACCCCAATTTTTACTACAAAGAATCACTTATGCAGTAGGGTGATGGCTGGGGTTGAGGGTGATTGGTCGGAGGCAAGTTATCACTAATTAATCATAATGTCTATAATTCTTATTTCATACAAAAAGATACATCTGAAACAAAAATGATAATCAATAAAGATGCAAAAACGTATTTTATATTGTGCAATTCTTACCTGAGACGGTCTCATAAATTCGTTATGAATCTTATGATAAAGTATTTTCAATTTTCAATGCGTTGTTTTTGAACTAATAAATAGATAGATTATACATCCGATTACTTACCACAAATTGTATAAGGAGTAGTTTCTAACCCTTTCCCTCTTTTTGAACGCGTACACATCGCAGAATATTTACTAGGCTTAACAAGTGAGTACTATTTGGCGGGAAATAAACCTAACAATTGAACTCGCAATTCAACAAAAATTCTCAGTATATCATTTCAAAATCAATCAATGGAGAAAACCCTAACTGAAGAACAATCCGCTATGGAAGAAGAAGAAGTTGAAGAAATTGTAGTACTTGATGACGATACCATTGACAATGCACGCAAGGAACCTCCGAAAATCTACCGTTTAGAAGAGTCTGTAATCAATCGAATTGCCGCCGGCGAAGTTATCCAACGCCCTGTAAATGCGGTAAAGGAACTTGTCGAAAACAGTCTCGACGCCGGCGCGACTTCTGTCACTGTCGTCGTCAAAGACGGCGGCTTGAAGCTTATTCAAGTTTCCGATGACGGTCATGGAATTAGGGTTTGTAATTTTATACTCCTTCCGTCTCAATCATTTGTTTACCTTCGATTAAGATTCCCGTCTTGTCACTGAGAGTGTATTGATTCATATTAATCCCGTTTTAGTAATATAGAGAAGGAAAAGAAATGCAGTTAGTTTAGTGAATTATTTTGATTTATTAGGTCAGTATCCAGAAGGAGATTTATCTGAATGAATATTGTTTATTGTTTGTTTGTGCTAGTTTGAGGATTTGCCAATACTTTGCGAACGACACACAACGTCGAAATTGTCCAAATTTGAAGACTTGCAGACGATCAAGTCGATGGGGTTTAGAGGGGAGGCATTGGCAAGCATGACTTATGTTGGGCATGTTACTGTGACGACGATTACTCCTGGACAATTGCATGGTTATAGGTAGAAATGTGGGATTACTTTGGTTGTTGCTCACCAATTGTTTGATGAAATGACTATTTTAAATGTTTGATTGTGTTGTTCTAGGGTTTCTTATAGAGATGGTGTAATGGAGCATGAACCCAAGCCATGTGCGGCTGTGAAAGGAACTCAGATATTGGTAAGAGCTTACTGACTCGAGACATGTTGACTTCTTGTTGTGTTTTAAGGTAGTCTGCTTTACTAAATTTTTGGTTCGGATGCCTACATTTGAACCTCCAATGACATAGTGCCAATGTGATTTTCACACAGCGATTGTGGTTTCTTGTTTTGCTATGTGATTAAGTTTGTTTACTAGCTTAGGGGTACAAACATGAACTACAGTTGGACCTCCCAATTAAAGCACAATCAGAATCCTCGGGCAACACATGCTGCGTAGTGTTGTGGCTGAGCTTAACTTTTTGGTTGCTTAATAAGGAAAAATAACTTGTTCCTGCTTTGTATATGGATTCTGAATTTATAGGGTGTAAATTTTATGGTTTTAGCAACTTAATTTTTTATTTTGTGAAGGGGGATTCAAGGAATCAACCCTAGTTGATTTGTAGTTTTTGAGTTGTTCTGCTGAACTTCTACGGTCTAGTATGGATTTAGCTGCCTTACCATTTATCCTCGGTAGCTCAATTTGAGAAAGTTGGACAAGCTATTTAAGAAGTTTCTGAATGTTAACAAAGTTTTTTCTTTTTTCCCCCCCTCATGAATGTAGATCGAAAATCTCTTCTACAACATGACAGCACGGAGAAAAACTCTATTGAACTCCGCTGATGACTATTCGAAGATTGTTGACTTGCTAAGCCGGTTTTCTGTTCATCACATGAACGTTGGATTTTCGTGTAGAAAGGTTAGCGCATAATATTTTGATTTTCTTGGTCTTTCGGAATTGAAGATTATGACCGTTTAACTAAAGGCCTCAACTTGTTTATTTTTATTTTAAATCCTAGCATGGGGGTGCAAGAGCAGATGTTCACACTGTAGCAACTTCTTCCCGGCTTGATGCAATCCAATCTGTATATGGTGCATCTGTCGCCCGTAATCTCATAAAGATAGAAGCTTCAGATAATGATACTTCTAGCTCAGTGTTTGACATGAAGGGTTTCATTTCTAATTCTAATTATGTGGCAAAAAAGATTACGATGGTGCTGTTTATTAATGGTACGTGTCAACTTGTCTTCCTTCATATGCCAACCCTAATTATATAGCTGTTGTGTCGTTGGTCAAGATGCATCACTTTCTCTTCCTCTCATGGTTGGGACTCTTTTTATGGAAAGAAGTTGTGACCATCGGTACATTTGCTTAAGCTGAGTTCTATTAAGTCTAATATATCATGGATCTGGAATGTTTTGTTGTTACTATGCATTTCCTTAGCTTTGATAAATCTGTTAACTATTTACTGTATCGTACAGATAGATTGGTTGAGTGCTCTGCTTTGAAAAGAGCTATCGAAATTGTTTATGCTGCCACTCTGCCTAAAGCTTCAAAACCCTTTGTATACATGTCCATCGAATTGCCATCGGAGCATGTTGATGTGAACATACACCCCACTAAACGAGAGGTAATATTTGTTACTTTCTATGGCTGTTTTGCTTAATTTTTGGTTTTCCCACGTAGATGCATTTGCCTCACATGCATACATACTATTGGTGGCTTACACACCGCCACCGCTAGTTATTCTAGCCGCGCACAGCATCCCTATTCTGATATCATTTTACAAGTTCACATCTTTTTGTGAATAGTCTTCTTGTAGGATCATGTATGTTCCTTGTCTGGTGTATGATGCATGGTAGTTTCTATACGTATGATGGTTGAGTTTTTTATCTGATGATTTTCATGATGTATGTCCTTCCTTTATCTTACTGTTCTTTATTCTTCTGTTTGTATAGATAAGTAATTATTTTGGTGTGATTATTTGACGGCAGGTGAGCCTTCTGAACCAGGAAGTTATCATAGAGAAGATACAAGCAGAAGTGGAATTGCAACTAATGAACTCAAATGAGACCAGAACATTCCAAGAGCAGGTAAATCACAAATGTAGCTTGTAAGGAGAATCTTTGAGTAATTTGGTGAATCTCGTCTGAAGCAAGTTTAAATTCTATTTTGTGATCATATTGGATTCTTGCATGATCTAACTTCCTTTATATCATGTTATCGTCTTTTGTTTATCTCTTTATTTAATTACGTCAGGCATCTTACTGCTTGATGTTCTGTCTTCTTTGTAACGGTATGGTCGTATGGTTACTGGTCCACGAAGTTAATAATACTTAGATTCTAAAGGTGAATTCTTGCCAGTGATTGGGATCTTGTTGACAAGCTCAACAGTATAGTTTATAAATCTACCTTTTTTCTTATTAGTGAGATTGAGTGAGGGATTTTAAGGTATTAAACTGTTCCTTTAATAAGACACGTTTGATTGGGATCATAGATTCATAGGATCAATAATTCTTTGTCATTTACATATGTACCTTAGTCCCTTACCAAAGGAGAAAAAAAAATTCTGAATTAGGGTTTCCGTTTCTCGACAATAAAAAAAGTTGAAGATGCAAAGGTCTGAATTAGGGTTCTGTCTAGGTGAGGATGACGGCCTTTGGTGAAACCTTACAGATTTTGTTGTTGAATTGTGGTGAGTAGCAGGTAAGTATTAGAAATCCTGCAAATCATAGATTGTAACTTGGGAGATGTTATAAAGTCGATTAGGTTTATGGCCATGAGGCATGTAAGGTACTAAAGTGCATTTAACATGTTTGACTTGTGGAGAGTGTACCATATGCCGTGCATGTGGCACATAGGGTAGGACATGACTCATGAGCCATGCCATATGTGTTGAACACTATGAGTGCGTGGGCTTGCTGTACATTGTGAACGAGCTGGAGCTCGTGCTTGTGCACTGCTTAAGTGTACAGAGGTTCTGATGAGGTTCTATCCAGAGATACTTTCTACAGTGCTTCAGTTACGTAATAGACATCGACTCACCAAAGGAGAAAAAAAGAAGAAAATTGTCCCAGAATGACATATATTTCTTTCTTTGTCGAGATTTGATCACACCTTCTTAACTAATATATCTGGCAAGCCTACAGGGGAAATAGGGTATCTCGAATTCTCGGTTGTCCTAGTTTGTTTTTGGAACTTGGAAGTATAGATAAAACAGGAATTAAACATAACAGCTGCAGCCTTTTCTCCTAATGAAGAAAGGGGAACCAAAAGGGAAAGAAATGAAAAGGGTTACTCCAATACCTAAGGCTTTATTATACGGATATGAGCACATTTAACATTTTTTTTCCATTTATTCTGTTATAGTTATAAATTTATTTTCCACTCTGATGCAAGAATCTTTAGTTACTGTCCTTGTACTCCTCGAGTAAACATTGCTGCTTTTTTTGAAGCAGATCATGAAGCCCTCCGCATCTATTCCTCCTCGAACAAACAAAGATTCTAACACCAGTCCTTTAACTCCAGGTATGGATCATTTTCCTATCTTCACAATACTACTGAATTTTCTTTTGTCTTCATACTGCACCATAAAACCCACATTAGTCATTAAAACCTTGTACTTATGGCTCTTTTCAATATGTTTCACCTTCTGCTTTTTCTTTCTTTGCAAACTTCGGAGTGTTTCTATTGGCAAAAGTAAGAAAAGAGCACTAGTAAGTTGTAACACTTTCACCAGGTATATCTATAATAAGTGAAGATGTAATCTTTTTCATGAGAATTTGAATCTGTTGAGATAGCTATTTTAATTCCTACATATTTAACTCAATATTATCTGTAGAATAAAATTTGAATAAAAAATGACGTCTTCAACTTGCTCAGAAGTGGAGTTCTTGTTGGAATAATTGTCTTGGCTGTACGAAGGACATTACGTGCTCTTAGAAGCTAAGTAGATGAATTTAGGTATGGGCCATCTAATGTATACGGTACAGGTATGAACCATAAATGGAAAATGAAAAGGGTAATAAATGAAGGTTCGCAATTTCATTCACTTGTTGTCGAGTTCATTAATGAGTACAGGTATGCGGTAAAGGAGAGCTACGTACATGTGTAGTATGAGGTCTCTAGATTGAGGATAGTCCTTATAAATAGAGGTCAATTTTGTGAGGAGGTATGGTGTGGAGTTTGAAGCAACAACAAAGAGTGAGGGGTGATATCTCCATTTCAGTTGGTAGTAATATAAAGTGAGGGTCTTCTTCGGATCTTAAGTTGGCAGTAGTTTGAGTGAGGGTCTTAAGTTGTCCTTAAAACTTGTGTATGTGACTTGTGAGAGTGTATTTAGTGAAAATTGGTTGTGGAGTAGGTTAATCCTGAGCCACCTAAAATTTCTTTCATGCATTTTCTTGGTTTTTGTTTCAGCTCTAATTTCTTCTACAGAATCAATATGCTAGAATTACTCCAATGAGGAATGAAAATTGATCACATTTAAATGAGGAAAAGCTGAGGTGAATAATACTGTTTTCAATTTGACACCAGAAACTACGTAATAACCACTAGTTGGAAGGTCTATAATAAATGTTGATTGACAATCACTAGATGTGGTAGCCAGTTTTCCTCAGATGCATGCTCATCTACACTGGTAAATTCTTTGATGTTCTAAGCTTCAATTTGCTGAGGCAGTTGGATTTTTTTTCTCTATTCCGTTTTTTTAGCAGGGCTAATCCTGCAAGTGCAAACCCTACTGGATAGTAGTTGCGCGCTTGAGACCCTGCATGACTAATACTATATAAATAGTCTTTACTGATAGGATCAACTATCTAAACTCATGTGTTAAAATTGTCTTGACGATTTTTATGTCCTATCCCAGGGGCCACAGGCTCGGCATCAAAATCAGAAAAAGTCCCAGTGCATAAAATGGTCAGAACTGATTCACAAGATCCTGCTGGAAGGTTGCATGCATATATGCAAGTTAAACCATCCACACAGCTTGAAACACATGTCAGCCTCAATTCCATAAGGTGCGACTTTGGTTGATGCACAATAATTGTGTCAATTCTAATATAGTAGATTTTACTTAAACACAACTTGTTTTGACGGCCTTTAATAGGAGGAAGATTAATGTATGAATCCTCTCCCTACATAGTAACAAAAAATGAATGGTGACGTAGCCTGTTAATTTTGACCGAACTGTACAGAGTAATGATTGCAGAACGTATTGAGCGTTTAAATCACCTTTTTCCTGATGTTTCTGTACGTAGCAGTTAATGTGGTTATCGAAGCATGACTAGATTTAATTTAGATAATGTCCTAATCTGGCAGATCCAGAATAGTGCAAAAAGTGGACTACCATCCCTTGAGATTCTCCCAAAAACTTAAAAATTGTGTCAGATATGAAATCAAAATACTGAACTTAAAAATTATGTCAGTATTATTTATCTAATATTCATTGATACCTAATGAGTAATGATGCATGGTATTATTTCTTTTTGTATCCTCTCATTACTGAATTCTTAGATTCACATTGTTTTCTTCTATGCAAGGATGGCTCTTAGTGTTTATATTTTGTTTAACAACATTGCCCTTGGAAACTATGAGGCACTCTTGTGTGTGGCAACTGGCAATGTACGGTGGGAAGTACGTAACCTTACCTTATGCTGAAATGCACAATGGTACTTCTTAATTCACATTACCGGATTACCTCTTGTTAGTTTCTATTTCCAGTGGCGTCTTTTCTTTAGCTCTGGAATATAGAATAAAGCAAAATAATGACTTATTTTTCCGGTTATACTGTGAAGTAACGGTACCTTGCTGCAATTATCACGTAGTTTTCATCATGTTCTCTGTGTTTTTAACACAGATTTAGGCTGGGTACATCTAACCCCTTATACAACAAACTAGGTAACAAATAACAAACGAATATTTACATATATTCTACAATTGAAGCATTGAGGTGTGCTTATGTTGGCTATCATTTGTTTAAAACAAATGGAACTTTCTTTTTGAATTTTAATATCCTCAATGAAGGGTTCCATAATTCCATACTTTTATGTATTATAAGAGGCATCACAGGGTGCTAACTATACCATGCTGTCTTTCTTCTCTAATATTGAGTATGCTGTTATTTCTGGGTGACAAGTTGCAATAAGTGCCCAAAAAACATTTTGTACTTTTTTCTGAATGATTATCTGCTTGCATTGTATCATGTAATTATTCAGTAGAATAAATTATTCTTTCAATAGTTTGTGAAGTCACAGCATGCTGCATTGTTACTGAATTGGTGCCTTGTTAACACTCACATTAAGTTTTGTATCAGAATACTATGCTTGTCGTTGAGAGCCGCATGTTGGTGCTGCTGTACCTGCTTGCTTATTTTTCCTTTTCCTTTTTTTTTTTTTTTCTAGTAAGAGTGTAATGGTATTTGTTATAGTACAGCGTAAGGATTATTGGTCACTTCCTGCTTTGTTGACAAGTTTAATCGTAATGCTGGCAAACAAATGTTCTAGGTCTGCTAAGAGACAGAGGAGGAATCCAAGGGAGAGTGCTGATCTTACTAGCGTCCAGGAGCTTATCGATGAAATTGATAATAATTGTCATGCTGGTGCGTTCGTGTTTCCATGCATATCTTTTGACTGAAAAATCTTTCTTTCACTTCATTTTGACGTTCTAGCTAGTAAGGGACTACTTGCTACTCGTGTAGGCTTGCTAGACATTGTCAAAGACTGCACTTACGTTGGAATGGCAGATGATGTTTTTGCATTATTACAGTATAAAACCCATCTTTATCTGGCAAATGTGGTGGACCTAAGGTATGAAGTGAAACTGTAACCTTGATTCAGAAAATTTGCCTTTCATATCCTTGAAAAATAATATGTTGCTTTGAGCTTCATTCTTTCTTATGATTCTGGCTTTTTTCTTCAGGAAGGTTACTAATGTTTTAAGTGGCCATTTAATATTATACTGTACTGGAATCATCCTTAGAGTTTAATCGGGACATCTGGGCGTTCAACAATTTGCCAACGATTGCTTAAAAAGACTTCACAATTTGCCTCGTGTCTTCTTTCTTTTTCTTAGAATGTTTAGTTACTTGGTGACGTGCAGTTTCAAGCATCATGTATCACCATTAGGCCTTTATGTTTGGTTGCTTGTTGCACAGTTGTCTTATTCTTGGTTTTTTTTCTTACCTTGTCCAGCAAAGAACTCATGTACCAGCAGGTTCTTCGTCGATTTGCCCACTTTAATGCCATACAATTAAGCGACCCTGCTCCACTGCGGGATTTGATTATACTGGCACTAAAAGAGGAGGATTTGGATGCAGATTGTAATGAGGATGATGTTCTGCAGGGAAAAATTTCTGAGGTTACAGCTACTCCCTTTAATCCTTTTTTTGGCAGCCCTGTTCTGACCTAAGGTAGAGGTAGCAGCTTTGGTGGAGTGGTTGTTCTTATGCTGCTAGCACTCTGCAAGTTTATTCTACCCTGAACCCCCCAAGTCCCTGAACTTCTTTCAAGATTTGGATTTGTTGCTGTAATATCTTAGAATATACAGCCATTAGTTGGCATGTTTTTTCGTCTTTCCAGTGCTCTGTGTCTTAGGTACTGCTTCTAGTTTTCTCACTTAAGCCTGATGGCATGATTGAACGTTGGAAATTGTAGTTTAAGCCATCTTTTAATCATGAACGGGTTTTTGAATTTTTTATACTTTTTTGACATTAAGCTTGTGACTCTCTTCTCGTTTTTCAGATGAATACAGAGCTCCTAAAGGAAAAATCTGTAATGCTGGAGGAGTATTTCTGCATTTACATAGATCCACAAGGAAATTTGTCTAGGCTTCCTGTCATACTTGACCAGTACACGCCTGACATGGATCGAGTACCTGAATTTGTTCTTTGTATTGGCAATGATGTAATTAATGTGCTTATTTGCTGCTATTTCATCTCTTATTTAAAATCTTTATCCATTTAATAGCTGTTCTGTTAACTTGCTCTGATGTAGACGCTTCACATTCTCATTTGTGGACCTTCACAGGTTGACTGGGAGGATGAGAGAAGTTGCTTTCAAACAATTTCAGCTGCTCTGGCAAATTTCTATGCCATGCATCCTCCTATTTTACCAAATCCATCAGGCGAGGGCTTAAAATACTATACGAGGAAATCATCCACAGAATCTCTTGGTGGCGATAGTTCTTCGACTAAATCAGGTATTGATGCTCGTCTTGAAGTTACATCTTAGTTGAACATGTCTGTGTGCTGGCACTGCCAATGTTTATGGCATGTTTGGGAACCTAGATTTGGAATTGAATATTCGTCAAAAAAAAAAAAAAAAAAGATTTGGAATTGAATTCCATAATTGAGAGTTTGAGACATTTCAAGCGTTTGGGTCACCTTCAAATTTGGAATCGGAAATGGGTTCAATTCCTTATCAATTCCATGCAGTTAAAATGGGTTCTCAAGTCACTACTTCGTAGCGTTCATTTCGATTCCATCACTATTTGATTTCCTATCATTTTTAGTTTTTACCTATTTTTACACAAATTCTGTTGCAATATTTTTCTCTAATTTTTTCTTTTCCTGATGCAAATAATTTTTTTCTAATCAATCTTTTTTGGTGATCGTGACTCCGACTCGCCTCTCCCAATTTCAGTTGTAATTCCATGGTTTCTTAGACATCATCATTGAGAAATTGAATTTGGAATGGAATTCCGCGAGATCAGCAAACAGGTTCTTGGAATTAGATTTGGAATTTGGAATTGAATTAAAACATTTTAATTTCTACGATTGAAATCATGAAAACGAAATCAATTCCTTGTTCCAAAGTCCAAACCTACCTTGGTGGTTTTGGAAATGTAGGGTATCCATTGAAATGTTGTCTTTTGACGTTTAACCTCCATTCCATTATGGCCTTGGAATATGACGGAATAAAACAAATTGACTAACTAAACATTATTATATATTCCTTGCATCGAGCGTCGACACATTCTACAACTCAGAGGTAAGGCTGGCCACATCTGCCCAGCTATCAAGGCACTGGGGGTTATGTTGTTATGCTCGACTCTGGGAGCCGTCCCTAATTTATGCGTGGGACTTGGGGTTTTTCTTTTGATAAATTTTTAAGGTCAAAATGTCCATGATACTTGGAAGGAACACTCAATAATCAATATACGTACTATCGTAATTTGAAAGACCAAATGTGAAGACGTCAGCACAAAGAGAAGTGAACTGGGCCTTGTTGCTGGTTGCTCTCAAATTCATTTTGAGAAAATATTGAACACTGATCAAAATGTATTGTCTACAGATGGCATTGATGACTTGATGTTGAAAATAAAATGTATTGTCTACAGATGGCATTGATGTTGAAAAGAATGAGGTCGAACACGACTTGCTGGCCGAGGCTCAAACTGCATGGGCTCAACGCGAATGGTGTGTCCAACACGTCCTGTTTCCGGCTATGAGACTTTTCCTAAAACCCCCTAATTCAATGGCCAATGATGGAACTTTTGTACAGGTATACTTTTTACGACTATTTATCTTCCACATGAATGTATACACTTACTCTTGTAGTCTTGTTCTAGACTACATAAGCTTACTTGTTTCTGCAATGTCTGAGAACTTAAGAATTATCTCTGGTCTTGATTTACAGGTAGCGTCCTTGGAAAAGCTATACAAAATCTTTGAAAGATGCTAAAAAATCTATGTTTCCGGGTTTCATTTTGTTATCGTCAATGTTGAACCCTCAAGCTCGACTAGATAGTATTCTGTACTTTAAGATTTCCAGACAGAATATGCCAAGTAGCCTGCTATTTCTTCATCTAATCCTAGCATGGTTCTTGCGTTTATCTGGACGAGTTAAAAGATGGTCTGACCCAAAAACTGATTGCGCCCGTATATGAAAATAACCTGTTAAACCAACACTGGCCGACCGAATAATAACGTGCACATTTAGGGTCAATACCCTACTTACTCGTACCTGACCCATAAATAGGTAAACTACATTGAAAATTTGTATTTAAAACAAATACAAATTAATTTAAAATGATAAAAATAATCTAAATTTTCAATATTTTTAAATAAAATATGTTTATATTTGTTTCATATAGGCATATAGCGTTGCAATATTTGAGTATATTAAACAAAAAGTGTAATAATTTCGTACGTACCATGCCAAAATATTGGATAACAACCGATCAATCAAATATTTTGTACGTGCCATGCAATTTGACTAAATTTAAGAAAAGCCGTATCGTATTGCACCGGCGGACCACTGCCGTCTAGGGGTGTTAATGAGACGAGACAGCTCGCGAGCATCTCGAGATCGGCTCGGGAAAAGCTCGAACAAAGCTCCGCTCGTGCGGGAGC
>JAYMSF010001555.1:0-11828 GCA_036897335.1 Silene vulgaris
AAAAAATTTTTTTCGCCAAACTCTGCGGGGGGCCCCCCCCCCCGCCCGGGCCCCCCCTTGGATCCGCCCCTGATATACCTGTGTTATTCTATGTCCTCCTCATCATCAAATAGTTTGAGCCAATACCCATGGACACTTACATCAATTGGTAAAAGATTGTCCTAACTTAATCAGAGGTCTCGAGTTCAATCTGAGAAATTTTACGTGTTAAAACTCACGAGGGAGTGAGAGCTTTACCGCCCTAGTGATCATGCCCGCTTGAATTCGGATAAAATCGGGCGGTATACAACAAAAAACAAAAAATAGTTTGAGCCCAATCAAATGTAAAGCAATTTCTGTGGAAATTGAATTTGGTTTTGTTAACCATAATCATTTAACAATCATTGTTCATTACTTCATTTGAATTCCTCTCCCATTATTGTTGTTATTTTGAGAATCTATTTTTAGTGTTCTATACTTCTCTGTTTCAATTATTTGTTTGCTTTTGATTAAAATACTCCTCCCAATAAATGAGGAAGACAAACATATGATTGAGACAAAAGGAGTATTTTTTGGGATGTGTGTCACTAATGTTACAAATCTTGGAACCAATTCTTTAGTTTTACTGATATTTTTTGGAATGTGTGACACTAATTTTTATCTATATTTTTCCATCTACGAATCTCAGTTGATTTCTTTTTTGTTAGACAATCTTAGGATATCCGATCATTGACGGTTTTAATTGATGATTAAAGATCTAATGTTGTTGTATAAAAGGGTTTTGCTAGGGACCTTTGCTTTCCGGTTTTTCTTCCACCTTCTTCTCTAACAGGACAATTAGATAGAACACATAGAATATAATTTGCCATCAACAATTAATACGGAGTATGTAATTAATTAGGTAAATTAGTACTCCGTATTTCATCTGTTGTTTTTAAAATTGTATACTTTTTTTCAAAATGTGCACTCACTTACGGAGTACTTTGAAAAACGTATACAATCAAATGGAACAGAGGGAACTACTTGTTTATTAATTTGTAAGACGTAAAAACTGGAGAAGGTTGAAAAAAGAAGGCGGCGTAGATGATTTGTTAGATTCAGTTTTAAATTCCAAAGGTGAGATTGCTTCATTGAACACAATTAGTAGCCTTAGATTTTATAATTGTCACGATCCTTTATAATTTAATAATTTGGTTGAGTACACTTTACGGATAAATAATTTGACTGTAATAGTATCAATTTTATATGCATTATTACTAAAGATTGCTGAATTTAAGTAATCATCTTAGAGTGCAGTAAACAACTTCTCCATACAAAAAAATGGAGATGGCGGCGCAACTAAGACGAGGAATATCACGACAATTCTCGACTGGATCACTCCGAAGATCAGGGAGGTTCAGTTTCAGGAGGCAATCCTCCTTAGACCCTCAACGTAACAATCTGAGGTTTAGTTTTGGAAGGCAATCATCCCTTGACCCAATTCGACGTAGATCAACTCCTGAGGAACCACTGACTGTGGTGGTCCCAGAGAACTTAGACGCGACAATGCAGTTGTTGTTTATGGCGTGTAAGGGGGAAGTGAAGGGTGTCCAAGATTTGCTTGATGAAGGGACTGATGTTAATAGCATTGATTTGGATGGTAGGACTGCCCTGCATATTGCTGCTTGTGAGGGTCATGTTGGGGTTGTTAGGTTGTTGTTGAGTCGTAAGGCTAATATTGATGCTCGTGATCGTTGGGGTAGTACGGTAACTTTCATTTCTTCACACATACTCCTTATGTTATATTTGTTGGAGTAGATGTTCCTGAGAAAGAGTTTACATTTTACAGGCAGCTGCAGATGCTAAATATTATGGGAACGGAGATGTCTACAATATCTTGAAGGCCCGGGGGGCAAAAGCTCCAGTATGACACGAGTTTCTGTTGTATTTTTTTTTATGATGGATTATGATAAGCTAGACCCTCTAATACTTGCTCTTATGACCAAATTAGAAAACCAGGAAAACTCCAATGGCAGTTGCGAATCCTAAAGAAGTCCCGGAATATGAACTCAATCCCTTTGAGTTACAAGTTCGCCGAGCAGATGGTATTGCAAAGGCATGATCTTTTCACCTACTGTATATTAATGTTTTTGTATGAAGCATCTGTGTATTGGTATTGTTCATGTGCTCACTGACTTCGCTTTTGTATTTAGACCGATGGGATTATAACAGTAAGACATGTGTGTCAAACATACATAGTTTGTGTAGATTCTCATTACCGTTCCTGATTTGTTGATGGATATAAAGTTCTGAGTTTTTGTATTCGGTACTGAATGCATCAGTTTAGTCAAGCTGCCGTACATCAATTCCTTGACGAGTCCATATGACTAGTGTATTTTGTGTTCCTGATCTTAATGCGGTGCTTCAGTATTTAGCTTTGATAATTTTTTGTACTCTACATGAGTTTGTGTCAAGCTACGCTATTGCCATTTTCCTAGTCGAATTATAATTTTCTTTTATTTTTATTTTCCTGGCAGGGTGTATATCAAGTGGCTAAGTGGAATGGAACCAAAGTTGCAGTAAAGATACTCGATAAGGAAAGCTATACTGACCCAGAGTGCATGTATTCCACTAACCTTCCTTTAAGTGTTTTGTTGAATAATCGAAATTTTGTGCTTAGTCCTGCTCATCTGAAAAGATTTGTTCACAATTTTCGTCTGTGATGCCTGGTTTTAGTTTCTGATATCCAGAAACAGCTGTCATTTGCGGTGATTTTTTTTATGGCAGTCCGGTAGCTATTCATTTCTGCCTCTAATAGCTGAGTACTCTTAACTGTCATTTTTGTGATCATTTTTCATCGCAGAAATGCGTTTAAATGCGAGTTGACATTACTAGAGAAGGTGCGCCATCCTAACATCATCCAGTTTGTTGGAGCTGTAACCCAAAATATCCCAATGATGATTGTGGTGGAGTACCACTCAAAGGTACGTCGATTCATACTGTAGGATACTGACAATGCTGTTCAAAGTGTTGCTTTGCCTCCTAATTAGTCTGTTTTCCCACATACGCTATCAATTTTAATGAACTCTTTTATGTATTTGTGACTGAAATAGTTCGCTGACTTTGTCTCTTATTTCCTGCCTTGATTTCCATTAAACTAATCTTTGGCCTTACAGGGTGATTTAGGATGCTATCTTCTAAAGAAAGGGCGCCTGTCACCGTCAAAATCCTTAAGATTTGCTCTTGATATTGCGAGGTATCTGCTATTTCTAAGATTCATTCTGGAAGCTTATACTTGTATGAGCTTACATTAAAGAGCAGCTTTATCTCAGTAATTGCTTAGAGTATCTCGATCCCTATTTCACACTTGGCTTTTTAATGTTAGGGGTATGAATTACCTCCATGAGTGCAAACCGGATCCAGTTATCCATTGCGATCTAATGCCCAAGTAAGAACCAAATGCAAAAGACAACTTATTAAAACATTACAAGGATAATATTATTCTTTAATAGTTGAAAATTTGGTAAGGTGCCAGAAATATTTTGCTCGATAGCGGAGGACAGCTTAAGGTTGCTGGATTTGGTTTGTTCCGATTGTCAAAGATATCAGCAGAAAAATTTAAGCTTGCAGAGACTGACGCCTGCACTCGTCATACAAGTAAGTGCTAACAATAAAAAACCTATCTTACTCTTCTGTGTAAACCGAACCCCTAACTGATCATAAATTTCAAAACATTCTGTTCTAATAATCAGGCCTCTGATGTTTACGGATGCAGGTGTGTACACAGCACCTGAGCTATACAGGGATGACATATTTGACAAGAGTGTGGATGTATATTCCTTCGCTGTTATTCTTTACGAGGTATTTTGAGTAATTTTACCGGTTACTTTTGCATTAGTAGTACAGTTGTGTTTCCTTGCCTGGGCATCTTGTCGGGAAAAAAACATCAGAGTACTTACTGCATGTCAGATGTTAACCTGATAACTACTTCCACCTTGAGGATGTTCAAGCTGTTATATAATGCAGATGAGAAATCCTGCTGTTCATGTACTAATGCTAGCTTTCATTTGCTGGGAACTTCGTATTAATGAGTCGATCCTTTTTTCTTTCTTTAGATGATTGAAGGTGCTCATCCTTTTCACCCAAAGACTACTGACGAAGTTATAAAGCTTATGTGTTTGGAAGGGAAGCGGCCGCCATACAAGAAATTGAAAAATTATCCATCAGAATTAAAAGAGTAAGCTTCTTCAATAATTATTCCTTTTTTATCCATCCCGAAATAATTGGCCTATCTCTACATCTAGTTAAATAAAAATTTGAACATCTTGTACTATCCCTTGATCACTAATTGAACAGCATGACGAGTGTAATATGGTATTTTATCGCCACAGTCTTTGTGTCTTTGGTTTCGGGTTCTGCTTCTCTTTTTTGGATACTCAAGTTCACATACTAAGTATACCGTGAATTTTGTGGATAAGTCTTATATTGAAGTTCTGACAGTACAAATTTCTGGTAATGCAACACAGATTGCTCGACGAATGTTGGAATGTAGATCCTTCTGTTAGACCTAATTTCGCTGAGGTCATCACTCGGTTGGACAGAGTAGTTACCCAAGGTTCTAAACAAGGCTGGTGGAAAGACGCCTTTAAACTTCCTTGGTTGTAAGGAGCGAAACAGCCAGAATTCAACTTGGTAAACATTTCGGCTATACGTCTTAAATATTGCAGACAACTTGTTGGAAGAAGAGCGTTGGAGTTGCGACAATGTAATTCGACAATATTTGATTAAGGCGCCTGTTGGACGAAACCTGTTACTACCATCATATATCCGAGTCCTTTGCTCTTCTGCTAAATAACGTTTTGTTTGATTTTGGAAAGAGCTGGAACAGTTTCTTTCCATGTAAATTGTTTACCAAATTACATAAACTGATACGTTCCTACCCGTTAATAAGGCAGGAAAATTTATAATCTTACAAAATGTTCTTCCTTCTTTCCCTCGTTTTTTTTTTCTCTGTCGCTGAATCGCTGATTGCTGTCATTCGGAAACATAAATGATACAAACGGCTATAAGATTTATGTTTGGACGAGCATATTCATACAGGGTTAACAGTCAACATTGGTGTAGCTTGTTTTTTGGTCACAACTCGATCATGAGGACAATCTCTTAGCAACCTTATTAGTTAGGTTGCAGCCAAAAGCCCAAAACGGGCAATTGCGTGCAGCCGTAAGATCGTTCTCAGTCAACTTTGTCAATAAGGTCGGGTTGGTATCAGTATCGGTTCTATTTGGTTGGATTATTTTTAAGTCACTTATTGTGTCTGATTGAGTAAGGTTTGGTTTAGGTCATTATTTGAATCACTAAGACGGTCCAATCCATCATAGGCCCGTCAAGTCGAGTTTGGTTGGACGGAAATGTGTCGTGTATCATGCACGAAATGTTATCACAATGGAACGGGATTGCGTTAGCTTTTGCTAGAAGTGTTTATACATTTATGTTCGGGTCAAATTGCAAAATAAGTTGATTATGCATGTCTCAACCAAGCCAAAGTTATTAAATCGAAACAGTGCCATCTCGATCATATCCTAAAACAAGTTAACAATCCAATTCAATCAAACTATTTCTTGAACGACACCCAATAAATATTAGGAGAAAAAAAGTGAAGATAAATTTCATTATATTTTATTAGAAAAAATACCAATTTAAGTTGAGTTGAACTGGAGTGCACTGAACTAAAATCGAGCTAAGTGAAGGACAAATTCCAATAAAAATATCTGAATGAAACTGAATGAAACGGAACTAAAATTAACTCCGAAATATTTAGTGAAAACATTTTAAATAGTTAAACAAAGCTTTAGAATTTAATTAAATTGCTTTTTTAATTGCAACAAAGTTTCCATACTATGAACTAGTCTTGACTATTGAAGTGCTTACAACATAGTGGTAGAACATACATAAAGCTTCTCATATGAAAGATCAAATTAAGAACTCTAATGTCTTTATATTCTGCCTCTTCCGTTCTAATCCATAGTTATTATTTTCGAAATTATAAATTTCAAGCCGTGATAATTTTTACCCGAACGACGAGAGTAACTTTATTCAAGATACAAACATGAACCTAGCTAGTTTTGCAACTTAGCTACAAATTCTTCAATGTTCCTTGAAGAGCTACCATCTTTTTCCATTGTCTCTTTAGCCAAATTCTTCCATTTTTGAGCATTACTTTTTATCTCATTTGACATATCTCCTTCCATAACCTCTAAAATACACAACTCAATTTCCTCCCTAGTCACTAATCCACCCTCATTTGCCTTCACCTTAACTCCAATCTTCCATAGATCGGTCACACATTTCGCATTAGTAGGTTGATCGGTCCATTGAGGAAATGCCACCATGGGCACACCCAAACTTATGGCCTCTAATATCGAGTTCCACCCACAATGAGTCACAAAACAACCTAATGCCGGGTGACTTAAAACCTCTAATTGAGGACACCAATTGACGATTAAACCTTTTTCAGACGTCTCTTCCTTAAAATTCGAAGGGATTTTACTCTCTTCGGATGCCCTAACAACCCATAGAAAAAACTTGTTGCTTTTCGACAAAGCTCGTGCCATTTCTTCCATTTGTTTGTCTCCAAGAGAAGCCATGCTTCCCATTGATATATAGACAACAGAGCCACTCTGCCTCGCGTCAAGCCATTGTATGCAAGCATCAGTCTCCGGCTGGAAAAGGCTAAGGCCGTAGTCTGTGTCGTTGGGTATGCGATTGTCTAAATACTTTGAAGGAATGCATGGTCCTATTGTCTTCACTGTGCATATGCTTTGCATCCAGTTTATTACCTACAATTCACAAATCATTGTTTTAAATGCGAAAGAAACCACGTCATTTTTCTATAAGAATCACGCTCAATGAATTTATCAGCAAAGTTAGCTGACATATACGGAGTACAAATAATCATTGAAGTTTGAATCATAGAAGTATATACCTCAATCTTGAGTTTGTCCAAGGTGTTGACGAACAAACAATACGCCTCTTCCACATTCGAGAATTGATCAAAAACTAAACTAAGATACCCCGGAGGGTAATGGCTAGGAGCGAGCACAAAACTAAGCAAATCACCAACGTTTAAGAACGATTTAATAACCGGCAATGCCCCAAGATCTGACCCGGTTGGTGGAGCATTCAAATTACCCTTATTAACATGGTAATAAATAGAATTTACCACACAAGATTGGGTAAAAAATGGAGCTCCCTCAAGGCCACATTTTTTTACCGCGTCTAAAACACTAGGCACAATAGAATCATATATGACCATTTTAGGTGTAGTTCCAAGGGTTTGTTGATTTTCCTTATAATGGTCTAGTAGTTCAACCAAACTATTAGAAACCGAATCCCTTATTCGCTTGAACCGGGAATCCTGGTCCACATCATCCGGGTTGTCATTGCCATAAAAAAATCGAAGAAACTCTATAGACGAAGAATGTTGCTTGTTCATAAAGGAATCATGATTAGGAGTGCAGAGTAAAGTTACCTTAAGCCCTTTAAAAGCTAATCGCTTCGCGAATTGGAGTATAGGGTTAATATGGCCTTGAAGAGGAAATGGAAGGAGTAGAACATGAGCTCCTTTACTTGGTTTGTCAAAGTTAGCTCCATTCATGTTTTCCATAATATTTTTTTTTTCATTGGTTGATGTATGTTTGTATGATAATGTTTGGTTATGAAATATTTTCGTAATTTGGTTACTTATATTAGAAATTTAATCACGATTTTAATTAAAATGTGGCAATAAAGATTGGTAGATGGCTGTGTTGGGCAGTTGATTCATGAATGGCTGGTAAATTTTGAAAAAAATTAAAGACATCAATGTTAAGACTTAAGAGTCCTCCCATAATTAAGCACCATCCATATAAAAGTTTCGATTAAGGTCATCGTGTGTCCTAATTGCGGCAACAATTTATCATAGGGGTGTTTAAAGTTGAACCATAAAGATCATTTTTGAGGTTCACACTTTTTCGGTTTTCGGATATACTCAATTAATAACTTCTCACTCTGAGTCGGGTAAGACTACTAGAGCGGTAAAGCTCTCCCACATGAGTTTAAAGTTGTTGCATTCTCGATGTTTGTACTTGAGACCTATGATTAAGTTAGAACATCCTCTTATCAGTTGATTTAAGTGCTCATGATACTTTCCATTGAGTTGTTAAACAATTGCGCTTCACGATCCTGCTAATTAGGAGATCTCCCTAAGCAATTGACCAAAGCACTTCGAGATAACCTTGTGGTTAAAATGAACTCGTATGGTCAAAGTGTTATTTTTCCCATTCCGATCTATTCCAGCCTTTTGAATGCCTCAAGAACAATGACTAAAAGTGGTCACGGGCCAGGTTCGGCTAGACACGGGCACGCTCTAGGTTGATGGGACCAATCCTAGCCGGACTCTGACATGGCACATTGACTGAAATGATGCGGGTTGCCGGGTTAGACTCTTTTAATTACTTTTCATCTAAAATCTAAAATATTCATAAATAGTCAGGTTACGCTTTTAAAGGTAGGTCGGCCCGCACTGTTGCCCACCTCTAGTAATAAACATGGCGGTTTGTGCCCATGTACTTCAACATAATAAAGACTAATAAAAATGATTAATTAGATAGGACAACCCTCCAAATTAAATCAAAAATAAATAAATGAAACAAACAATATAATTAACAACATAAATCATGCAAAAAATACATACCTCACACTCTAAGTGATCAAATGTGTTAAAGAAACGCCAATCAGCTTGACCAAAATTTGTGAATTGATTAATCACAAGCTTTTCAAGTGCAGGATACAATCCTACTTCATACACAAAAGATGGCATCTCCCTTGCTTCTATCAATAATGGCGTGTCATTAGTAAAAACTCGCGGCCACGCCCCTTTTACCGGAACACTTAGTATACCTTCATAAACTTGGTAAAAGATGAAGCTCACGAGGCAAGATTGTGTGAAAAAAGACGCTCCAAACACCCCAAATTGTCTAGCTACGTCGAGTGCCCAAGGAATACTTGAATCGTAAATTATGCACTTGATGTTATGGCCTAGTTGAATTTTCGACTCAATTAATTGAGTTAAACTGCGAGGTGCAATTAGGTCAAATCTCTCGATGTAGGCATCGACATTTTTTGTGTTTGCGGTTTCAGTAAGGGTGCTACCATCGGAGATTGTTTCGATTGAAATTGAGTTTGGTTGTTTGGAATGGACGAATTTGGAGGAAAATGCAGGGGTGGTCGCTAACGTAACTTTAAGGCCTCTTGAAGCTAGTTGCTTAGAAAATTGTAGCATGGGATTAATGTGGCCTTGTATAGGATATGGAAGTACAATAACATGGATTTTATCAAGTTCATGGGGTTGGCTTTCCATATTTGTTGTACATGAGGAACACAAAGCAACACTACTAAGGTCTTATATAAAGCGCGTCATTGCATAAACGAGTTGATACTTACACCTTATGAGCAGCATTTTAACTAATTAAAGGTAAACAAGTGATTAGGACGGATGAACTGATGAAGTATATAATAAGCGATCAGTATCCCCTAAATTCTGGGATATTGTCTGCATAGCTATTATAATTGCATTATTAAGCCAACTAGTCAATTAGGAAGTAAGAGCAATAAGATTTGAATGGACTAATGCCTTTGAACAAGATTACTCTCTTCAATAGATTATGCAATCATGTCGGGTACTTACGGTGCAAATGATCTCATTTCACTAAAGTTTTTGGCTTTTGTGCACAACAAAGACATCTTAAGGTAAACCAGATTCTTTATTAAGTAGTCTTTTTTATAAATATCTTTAGAGATCGTTTGGTTCACTGCTTAGGAATTGAATTGAATTGAATGGATTGGAATGAGAAATCATAAATGTATGAGTTTCCAATTCCATACCATTCAAAATGTGTTTGGTTTATTAAAGAAAAAAAAAACATGAAGGAATGGAGTTTGAATACAAGGGGAGGAGATGGCCAGATGGGTATGGGTTTCCAAGGGGGGTGGAATTAGAATCCATCCTTACTCCTTTTTAAAATGCGCCAACCAAACACTAGAAAGGTTAGAATCCATTCCATTCAATTTCATTCCAAACCTCTCAACCAAACACCCCTTAGATTTTGGTTGGTTATTTAAGAAAACTTGGGGTTGGCTGCCCAGGCACGGCCCACAGTCTGTTGTGTTATTCCGTGTCGTGCTTGAGCGTGTCCAAGCAATTCCTCCACATTAACCTTATTTCTTTGTATTTTGAGTGTGTCCATGTGTGTTATGCCTAAGTGGGTCGTGCCATGCCTGGGCTACGCACGACTTTTTCTTTTTTCCAAACTTCGGCCTAGGCATGGCCTATGGTGTGCCGTGTCGTGCTAAAATTAGCCCTGGAGAGTACCAGCCTAACGGCACGCGTGTCTACTTTTATCTACTCCCTCCTACCCATAACTAATGTCTCATTTGCCAATTTTGTTTACCCACACAAATGTCTCATTTGACATATTTATGACTCTTCTACCCTTTGCTCTTTTCATTATTAACAACCCAACCCACTCTTACCCATTACTTTTCATTATTTAACTCACATTTTTCTTACCCTCAAACAATACTTTTCATTGTTTAACTTTATTCCTTAATTCTCGTGCCCCTACCCAAATAGGACATTAGTTATGGGTAGGAGGGAGTATAAGTAGAAGTTAACAAGACTATTGGGTAAGCTAGATTGTCAAATAATGAAATGTGAATGATGTGTATGCAACTAATGGGCAATGGCGAATTTAGGGGGCTAACAGGGGCGCTCGCCCTCGCTGAAAATGGGGAATTTCGAATTTTTAGTTAAAATTTTCGGCATTACCAACTCGTCCCCGCTGGAATTTTCCGCCCTCCTTAAAAGGAAATCCTGGTTCCGCCACTGTATGCAACCTTGGTAATGTACAAATTGAGATGATGATATAGCATGAAACATAAGAGTATAGAATAAAACTTAGATACTTAGATTGGACATGTTATTTGACTAGATCTCCAGTTTGTTTATAGAGTTGTTAGCTTGTTGTTAACTTATGATATTTGTCGGCTGCTATTTATTTCCACTTGATATACAACTTGTGTTATATTCAATGTGTTTGGTTTCCTTTTTCAAGTTCGTTACGAATTAAGTCTATTGTTTAACGGCTCTCCGTTGACCTTTATTTTTAAAAAGTATTCTTTGGTGCATGGGATAATAATGCATGTAACGACAATTGAGATGTATTCTCTCCGTCTCACTTATTTATCTTTTTTTCTTTCTCTTTTGAGAGAGGTTCTTTTTATTCAAAGCTATACAAATTAAATGAAACGAATTAAACTCCAACTAGCAAATCCAACTCTAGATCGAGTCAAGATGCATGCAAATAATATATGCAATTTCTATATTTTCATTGTTTTTGTTTAGTTTTTCTATTTTACCGGTGTCAATATCGAATTATTGTCTTAGATTGATTTTGTTCTAAATCCAAGTTTGGAACCGCATGCTTCTGTATTAAACTACAAACTTGTAATTAGTGATAAAGAGAAATAAGAGACTAAAAATGAAGATCAAGGATCAATGTTTCATTTCCATAAATAAAACTTTCACTTCGCTTGATCTTTTGTTTTTACGTACAAAAAAGGTATATACAACATTACAAGTTACTACACATACATTCTCGTAGAACTCTACCAAAACGTTTTTTTTGTCGTCCATTTTCTTTTGAAGATTAACATACCAAATTCACGATTACGTTGTTCTTATGACATATTCCTCCCCTGAAATTTTATCAAAGTGTCTAACCCACCGTCCTTTATTAATATTATTATTATTATTATTATTATTATTATTA
>JAYMSF010001556.1:0-11827 GCA_036897335.1 Silene vulgaris
CTCAAAATTGAAACAAACGCATGGTATGAGGAATCAAGTTTCAAGCCAATACCACTCATTATGATTCTTGATTCCAAACTCATTCTCATGCACGAAACAAACGCCCTCTCACTTGTTTGTATCTGGACCATGGAGTAGTGTTTTGGGTTGTCAAGGTGTACAACCTCTCTTCATCTCCTTTATCATACATGCAATTAACCAAGCCCATATATTACTCGGCCCATTGTCAACATCAAGTAATGACTCAGATGTTGGGCCTATATGGATAGGTGTAGTTAAGGGTTTAGTATGAGCGCTCGTTTTCGCTGACGAAGGGAAATTTCAAAGTTTTAGTAACGATCTTCCAAAACTTTATGAGTTTCCATCAGAGTATCAGACTATTACCCGTTTGTCCGTTTGTCCCTGCTGAGTTCAATTCCTGGCTCCGTCAGTGCCTATATGGTCTTTCTTCTAAGCATTGAGCATTATAAACATTATTTTGGGCTGACCTAGTAGCGGGTCAAGTCAATATATTCCAGTTATAATGTCTAGATTATGCATTCACACTTGTGAGGTAAACTTGGCCCAATTCGAATAACATGACCTAACACTCGAATCGAGAAGTTAAGCTTAACCCATTACTTGAACCGAAATATCTCTATTGGTACAAACTGATTATTATTCCTGGATAACTTGATAATAACAAACCCAAAAATGACCCAATCCGGCCCGATCCAATCTTACCTGCTTTTTTGCAAACCGGAAATAACCGACCAATACGAACATTGATCCGACTCGAGTCCGACTCAGTTGAACCTTTTGCTAGATTTACTTATGAAGAGGTTATGTTATTGTGAAATTGAGTTGATTAACATAGAGATAGAAAAACGGGTTAAAACGGAAAGAATTAGGTGAAAAAGGTTCAAGACGTAAAGTAATTTGTCGACGGTCTCGTAAATCCAATGTGAAGGGAATGAAAACACGACCGAAGAACTGTAAAACGGCCCAAAACTTGCCATTACATTTGGGATACTCGTACAATTTATACCCAGAAAATAAGAAGAACAACAACAACATAGAAATCGAAAAAAGAAAGAAGAAGAAGAAGAAGAAGAAGAAGAAGAAGAAGAAGAAGAAAGATGGGATATGTTCTAAGAGTCAGACTTGCATCGTTTTTTGCAGGAACAGCTGTGGCTTCAGCTGCTGGTCTTTACGTCCTTTACCATGATTATAAGCTTGCCCACCTTTCTCTTTCTGATCAGGTTTTCCTCTTTTTCTTCTAAAGATTTCAACTTTATTAATTGTAATTGATTGATTTATTTTAAGGTTGGTGCATTAGTTCGGGAAATGGGATTTGCCCAGTTTTTTATTTGAGTTTAATTTTGATGGGTTTATTTTAGATTTGGGGATTTGATTGATTATTGAAATTTGGATGTGGGTTTGTGATTATAATGTGAAGGTATTGTGGAAAATTAAGGAAAAGGATTGATTTTTATTTAGGGTTGATGATTAGGTTAAGATTACGAGGTAGGACCAACCTAGTTCATCTTCTCGGGCAACAATGGGGGGTTAGGGTAAAGCTTAAGTTTGTCCTTCGAATTGCGGCGTTGAAAGAGTGGGGTGAAAGGGATTTGATAATTTGGCTGAAAAGTCTTTGGGTTAATATAGGGAATGGAGAGAAATGGAGGGGGCGAAAGGGAAGTGGACAGTTTTCCTTGCTCAGAAGACTAGGTTAATTCCGTATTTGGAGGGGAAGGGAGAGACGGGAAGGGAAGTGGAAAGTATTTCTTGTTTGGGTATCAAGTTGTGTAAGGTTGCGTATATTTGACCTCCCCTTACCCCCATAGTTTGCTAGAGCCATTGAGATAATGTGTAATGTTGTTGTGGGATATTAAGTTGGATTGGAGAGAACACAAGGGAGAATGATAGATGATTCTGTTTTTTCTTCCAAGACGCCGAAGTAACTATTTGAACTGAAACACAATGTGCTGATTCTAACTTCCTCCCCTTCCGCCCTACTATCCTACCCAAACAAGGCCCAAGTGCAGTGGACAGGGACTGCTTCGTAGTTTGTAGTTAGTTAGACATTTGGCTTATAGATATATCGTCTTTTGTGTAGGTGATATTATTGTGAGAAAATTGACTGCAGTTGTAGGTTGGTTAGAGATTATTGATAAGTTTATGTGAACCGTTCCTATTTCCCTATTTTTGAGCAAGGCCATTAAGCTACGTTCTGAAATATTTAGGAGGTGTCGTTTGTTTTGGGCTTCTTGGACGTATCATCCTTTCCATGGTAATCGAAGATTGTGCCTATCTTAAGGGACTGTTGGGTGTCAACTGTCAACATGGTCTTATGATTCCTCACCCAGTGATGTTAGCACCAACATGGTTTTATTTTATTTGGCCTCACAGGCAAGCCGCCCCTCGTAGACACAATTACATGCAAGGCATAAGGGATACACTTAGCTTATAGACATCATGTTTAATCCCAAATGTTGCCTTTTCTTAGCTAAAACGCCTCCAAGTTGAAGCATGGAGGCCTCATGGACTACTGTTTGATGGATTTTGCTCTGCATGTAGGAATTAGGATGGTTTATAGATACTCAAGACGCCTTTTTATTGGCCATACTCAAAAGTTGCCTTGATCATATCGTTTTCTGTCATTGTGTCTTCTTGCCTACTTTGAGACCTGGTGGCATTGAAGTTTTCCTACATTTTAGATGGCTTATTAGATCTAGATGATGATTTGTTGTACTAACATAACTGAGAAAATGAAGTATTTTAGAGCAACTTTTGTGCTCATCGTAATACCTGGCCTTCACCAGACCTTTCAGTTACTGTCGCACAACATGTTTGTTTATAAACATTACCCAAGTTCAGCATGGAATTAGCCACAATTTGTTAATGTTGGGTGTAAAAAGGCCTAGTAAATAGTAATACTGGCATTGGTGCTCCAGTGAGAAAGAGAAACTGAGAGTCTGGAACCGATTTGTGGGTGGTGATACTAGGATTACATGCATTTATTTCAGCCTAAGGGCTATATGTAGAGGGAAACCTCAATCTTTCTGGGCACTTGCAAGGCAAACACACACGACAAGAGCAAGAGGGAAATAGAAAAAACGGAAGGAAAAATCAGTGTTTGTAGTATTTACTTTATGTAGTTCCCCTTCAAGAATGCTTGTGCTTCTGAAGATATCACTTGCTTAGTTGCTTGCATGTTTGACCTTTTGTTGTAAAAGTGCACTTCAATTCTAGCTTCTGAGTCTGGTACTGGTTATTTCACACAGTAATGCCTGTCTTCAGCCATTGCCGCTTTGCGCATTAACAAGCAAATAATACTTGTTGTATAACTCCACCTAGTACCGGTTTGTGCATTAACAATTATCAGGGAGAGGTGTGATATGGCTGGATTATTCATGGTTACTAACTTGTGATAAACTATCAGTCTCCAATTTAATTTTTGAGAGATAAGAAAGGTAGGACTCTAATCCGCTTAATGTCTAGCTATTTTTGAAAGTAATATCAAAGACAAAACTACTAGTGCTGTTTACTATCTCCATTCTTCGCATTTTTTGACATCTATCTTTTGCAAATTTTGTCTGGCTTGTAGATTACTAGGATGTTGGTGCCTTTCTATGTTTATTCCACTATAGGTTACTCTTTCACCTCCCTTGAGAGGGGACTTTTCGTGTATGTTATTTTCATAAATGGTAACGGTCTGAGTGATTATATTTTTCGTATTTTACAAAAACAGGTTGCAGAACATTTCATTTTGATAGTCTGTGCGACGAGTGTCTAGCTAATCTATCTCCATGGATGTCACATTGATATTAAAAAGCGTGTTGTAGTTACTAAGTGTATGTACAATAAGAGCTCTATGAGGCATAGTATTGTCTTAGTGTCGTTCATGGCCACGGTATTGGCTGACGGGGCTAATCTTTCTACATGCTACCGGTATCATGCGGTAAAATGTGGCCGTAGGGGACTTCAAAAGCCTTATAAAACGGTTAACATTTCACTGTTACAGCCTTGATTTACTACCACTCTTTTTATGGTGCTCTGCATTGCCAGAGAGCAAAAAACGGTGTTTTGTTTTTGTTTAGAAGAACTTGCTCTCCTATTGGCTCTATGTGCTCTCCATGGAGAAAAATGGAGAGCAAAGGTTTTAACAAACTAAATCCAAGCTCATGCTCTTACCTCCCCTTTTTTTGTTTCCGATTTTTAGATGAAGCGTTTGCATGATTCTCTGGATAAACGAGTATCTGCTCTGGAGAAGGTAAAAGAAGCTGAAGTTCCTCAACAACCCCTTGCAGAAGCAACAGAGTAGACAGCTTAGAGGTTTTTGACTGATTTCGATGCTGTACACTGGATGATTGAGCGTTAACTCCTTTTGCTTGTCATGAAGTCTATATAATGTTTGTTTCTTCTGGGTAGTACGAATAATAATTGGAACATGAATCTCCCTGGATTATTTACGTCCTGAGGTGCTCTTTCCAGTATTACCAATTTGGCAATTTACCATCATGAAAAAATCATTTAGGCATGCCGTTAATGGAAGTTGATTGAAAGACTGCACCTTATGCTCTTATCCAGTTATTATTTGCTTGTTTAACCGCCGATTCAAATCTGGGTTTTCTGTTGATTTGTTATAGAACGTATATGAACCTGGCAGAAGTTTCTGAGCTATATTATCAGAAATAGCTTTACATGAGCCCAGCACACATTGGATTTCCGAGGAATGTTACTCCGATTAATCCTATGTAAACCCGAGGGTTCAGTATAACTCTTGCGTGCATAGTCGGTCTATGATACAGATTCGTGTGCTTTGACAAAAGCTGAACCACCTTTTACGAATAGTCGAGGATGAATGGGTAAGAGATGTCAGGGCCCAAGAAGGAAATTGTCGGTCATCTCACAAGTTCTTAATGTTTGATGTTTGGTGTTATATTGGCCCTAAGCTTTAATACTGTAGAGCTGATACGGTAGGCTCAAACCAAGTTCTCTTAGGGGAGCCATCGACCCCCCCGATTTTTTTACACACTTCGACTCTTGAGACCCTCTTGATCAAGTTTTCTGTCGTAGTGCGGCTCCTATACATCTACTTTCACACCGTCCTTGTATCATCAAATAAGGAGTGCGTCTTCTTTCCAAAGAAGACGCTTCTTTTCTCGTTTGATCTAATTTAACATTTAATGCTACAGTAATTTACTTGAACCAGTTCTGTTAGCAGAAGGAAATGCGATAACACGAACTTACAAAAGTCGATAATGTGCCTTCATCTATGTTAAAGCGTTCGCGCAAAGTGCACAACCATTGGAAACTATCAAAAGGAAAATGAAACAACGCAACCTAAACTAATCAAAACACCGATAAGTTAACTAGTCTCCGAAACACAAACCAAGTGTCGCAATCACATAGAATAGGGCATAGGGCCACAAATCACATGAAATTGGTCTCAAAATTTTCCTTGTTTGAATCATAGTACAGCCTTGCATTAACAAATCTTCCAAAATTTTCAAAATTTTTTGCAATGCAAATAAATAGTTTGACAGCAGGCAGTTGTTTCCTTCATGGGTAACACTTGGATATATTAAATTTGAAGAAGAGGGGCCAATGTTCAGATGTCACTGCAACTCTAACTCTTACCTAAGCCTCTTCTTTCTTCTTGTCCTTCCTGCAATTTTACTAATCTTTCATACACTAGTGTTTGGGGATTCTTTCCTATACATTTCTATTCCTATGTAACTCCTTGATTAGCTTCAAATGGTACACTTTTTGTAGGATTCCTAGTGATGGAGCAAGGCCATTAGGGAGCTAGCAGAGGCGCTTGTCCCAGCTGAAAATAGAAAATTTTGAATTTACTTTAGGATATTACTCGTTTGTCCCACTGAAATAAATAACATAACATTACCTTCTAGAATCAAGTTTTTTTAAATAATTACCTTTTAGATATATTATATTTGGCTGTTTAAGTAACCGAAATATCAAATAAACTCTTTTAAAGTTTTAAAACTCGATTATAATTAAGTAATTTTATGCAATTTTCTTTGCTTTAATTGTCCGAGAAAAATGTAGACGGTTCACCAAGAGGTTTACTCCATTCATAAACAAGAATCAAACCTCTCACAGTCTTACTCGTAGTTAAACGATGAGGTGAACAACTTAATTTCGTATACCCCATATATTAACCGCGTAACAAATAACTATCGAGATCAGGTCGTGACAATCGTTTTCGACTTGAAGATTAAAGTCGATAGGTATCAGCATGGGGAGTATCCGAGTATACAAATGGGGCTCATTAATTTACTATCACCTTCATAATATATGCTCTCATTTATTTTCTTTGGTTTGCTGTACACTTGTAGGTCGTCATATCTTTTTTCCTTGAATTGTCATTATCAATACAAGGTGGGCCTAAATCTATAGTATATTTTGTTCTACACAAATCATTTACCATCAAACATGAACTTGCAAGTTTTTACCCTGCTAGTTAATCTTTACCATCATCTTGATTCTTAAACTACAATAATTCTCGTATAAAATTGGTTTTACGCAAGTGTTGTTGTAAAATGAAGTGATATTTGACCTAAATACCACCAAGAGACTTACGCAATAGTGATCATTTAGTTGTCTAGAAAAAGACATGACTTTTTAATGATGAAGAATATACAAGTGAAACTTTGTTGATTAACATAAAACATAGAAATTGAGCGATTTGCTTATCTAGTTCCTGTGGTAAGTTGAAATTCCCATTCCTATGTTCAGCCGTACATTTTTCTTTTCCCCATTCTTGTAAAAATGAAAATCATGAGATTTTTTTTCTCTAAAATTTAAGGGTTTTCAGACAATTCAAACGTGGTTGAGATGATTACATTATGTACACCGTAGTCTTTTAAATTAAAACTTTTTTAACTGAACTGAAAATAAATAGAATAATAGGGCTATTAGTTTGTGGTACCAATCTAATGTTGTACTCTTATAAAGGAGAAGTTTGAAATTTGGAGACCAACAAAAGCTAACCCAACAATATTTAAAGTTGTATCAAGTAGTTGAGATTTATGGTCCATTGTAGTACTATTTGTATGTAGTTTATTGATTGAAAACATGCAACCAACTTATAATGCTTGAAAAAGAATGCTTTTATAACTTCAAATTTACTCCTAAAGAAGTGACTAAAAATAATAAAACACAAAAGATAAACAATAATTAAACGAGTCAAATAATACCTACCACTACCAGAATAGATAAAACAAACATAAATTTTTTTACTTCAAGTTGTCAACCATTATATGCTTTTGTTTCATAGGATAATATTCTATTTGATCTGTTTTAAGTTTAAGATTAATATGTATTTTTGAAATATAAATTTGGAAAAAAAATAAAAAAACATATTGTATAAGATTATAGATTAATCTCTCATATGCATCGTCATAACAATAAAATCGGTCAAATGTCATATCACTTGAACATTTAAGACAAGTTTTTATCATCACATTATGCTTATGCATTTTAAATTTAGACGAATACATCCACCGGTCTTAAATAAGAATTTGTCTAAGACTATGTTATGAATTGATAATCAATAATCATGTCCTTGAAATGAAGAGTTTCTCTCTTCAATTATATCAAGAGAGTACAGAATCACATGTATGTGGTCCTTTAAATCTTTGAGATCAAGACGTAAGCATTGAGAGGGGGAGAGATAATTGGATATGTTCCTTTGTCAATATGGATCTACCTACCTAATGTCCTAATGATATAATAAAGAAATTTGGATTCTCTCCATTATTTTTCACCGGTCTAGATATTATCCTAAAATGATTTAATGACCTAACTTTAAAGATGATGGACCGTCCATTACGTTTGAGATAATGAAGATAAGAAGCCGTCAAAGGCATGGGACCAAATTACCAATATAATGTTGTCCTTCAAAACTTAATTAAGATATAATAAACCTACACATCAATTTGGTCAACCCAATAATAATAAGGATGTTTAAACATAATTAAGTGTTATTCTTCACACTTTTATAGTGTCAAAGTGAAAGTTCTTGTACCAAAATGTCTAAACCAACTAGCAAGAAATGCAAGTATACAACTATTAGAGCAAGAAATGCAGGTAAAATGTGTATAATACAAACAAAGTCTCTTCCGTTGGGCGAGTTCATGTAAAATACAAAAAAATGCTCACTCGATGGGTTTCAAATTAAACTCGCGAACTAAAAGTCAGTGGACAAGTATTCTACCACGGACTACACCAAGTTTATTAGTTTCCTACTTTTATTTTACATGTTATAGTATATATTTTTTTTCATCAGAAAAGAGGTTAAGGTTACATCTCACTGCGTGATGCTAAATGTTCAATGCCCCGATGAGGGACCTAATCATGTATTTAAAGAATAATTTAATCTTATGGCAAGGTTGTATCACAATATGAGATCATATATACACAGATACACATATGTTATTATTTTGGTTTTATTTCTTAATTTTATACGGAGTATTTGTTAAGTAATCCTCTTATACAAACAAATACTCTGTAGATGTTTGTCTTGAAATTCGTCTTGTCTATATGTGTTTATACTATTAGGTATCTATATTCCACTATTTTGGATTCTTATTCATTATTTCATTTTATATCTTAGATTAAGAAATTTCTTTTTCAAAATTAGTGTCACCAAAATGGGAAACAACCTAAATTTAGAGCGCCAAAACGAAATTATCTAAATCTTATGACACTAAAATGAAATTAGGTTAAATCTTGGACATTATTAAATAAATTTTTTTTTGAAGGACATAGAAGAAAAGAGGTGCTTGATTATGAGAAATGGCGTATATTGAATCATTGAGTGAGTTTGGCGCTTCCTATTTAGAGAGTACATCAGTACATGTTTGGGCATCTTGTGGGTCTTGTTTGCTAAGTTGTTTGCATTTGCTTTACTTCTAAGTTTGTAATTTATTTAATTTAAGTGTGATTGAACGTGGTAACTTTTTCTTGTTAGGTGTATTCGTGTGCCTTGCTCCTTTGGTCTTCTTATGTCTTGGCCTCTTGGAGTCATGGGTAAATAAATAACTAACTATAAAGGGTTATAACTAAATTCTTAAATAAGCCGGTCGGGTGTATGAGTGTATCACATATCGTACATTCTATTCAGTGAGAGTTCTACTGTTCTTTTAGCCAGTATTTGTTTGCAAAGAAGGCACCGAAATTCAATACTCATAACTCATTTGGTGTATGATGATTGATAGGGTACACTGTACACCTGATATACCTAAACATTTTTCGTATGTTCTAATCAGAACTAATAAATAACAAGGTATTTGAATTATTTGATAGCAATATAAAGCAAAATCAAATTGTAGATATCGGCATGTAGTAGACGAATGAAAAACAACACCTTATGTGTTCCATCACTATCAACATCCTCATGTATACAGAAATATTCATACTGTTACTCCTCCTCATCTCTAAGAAAGAGATAAGGACAAATCTAATTATAGATTTTGATATTTGTTGTTTGTCATACTAAATTACTAATTATAGAAGCTAATCGAGTTAGCGATTGGCTTGTCTGTTAAGGAGTTACTCCAAGTACCAATAATTCCGACTATCTTGGACTATTTCCCTTCTTTTGATCTCGTCCAATTTTACGTGAAGACATTTTTGGGTGACTATCCTCCATACTATAGCTAGCTAGTTTTTGGTGCGTGCCCCTCCTATGTACCAAAAATAGTCCATCCCTAACTTAAAATGTCTCCTATAAAACGATTCATAATAAACATGATAATAAAATTAGCTGTAATAGGCCATGTTCGTTCTCTTGGACTTAATTTCAGGATATTTCAGTTTCGTTAGCTCTATTAAGTTCCGTTCAGTTCATTCAGTTGAAAAGAACAAGGTCTAGTACTCGTAATGAGTCTAAATTATTTTCAATAGGGTTATTCAAGTAAAACGTCACTTAATGTTACAATAATAATAATAATAGTGTAAAACTATAAAAGTAAGGATTCATTTTCCTTATAGCTTGAGCATGGTCTGAAAATTTGCACACATAACCGACGAGACAAATTGGCTAGCTATCTAGGATGGTGTATTTTGGATCATTAACATGCGTTCACTAGGTACATGTTAGAAAACCGAAACTTTTAATTTTCTCTAGTTTTCTACCTCTCTAAACAAAATGTGGTTACATACATTTCATAAATGAAGAATGTATTATACCAAAGCAATTTAATTTCTTACCACCCCCATACTATTACCATCAATAATTATAAAATTCTTTTGGAATTTTGTTCCCTTACATTTTCTAATATAGTTGTGGGAGGTTGTTGGATGGGTGTGTGTTGATTAAAAGATAAGAAGCAAAGAATAAAGACAATTCGTTGAATCTAGTAAGTAATAAAATTCTTCCCATATCCTATCTTTATCCTTAGCTTGTTGATAGTAAAGATGACATTTCTCCATATTATTTTTAATCGGTTTTTTTAATATGAGACATACAAGCACACATAAAAAAACTAATTAGCGAAATATTTACAAGTTTGTTTAATTAATTATGGTAAGGTATTAGTCTATACCTATTCTTAAGTATTTTTTTTCTAAGTTAGTTTTTTATCCTGTACACTAAGAATACACGTTAAAAAACCGTATTTTTATATAGAATTATAATAAGGAGAAGTTTCTATAATTGATTGAAAAGGGTGTTTCCTTGGCGGTGGTAGCTTGGGAATTACATAACAAACGGGTCGGGTGGCCCATATGCCCATAAGTCTCTTTATTCCTGTGCTCCTTCCTTTGAGACATCTCGGTTCTTTGCTTATCATCATCTTAATTCTGAAATTCATGCATTTTTATACAACCATGATCTCTACAACATGTCTTGTCAACTTTTGTTGGAACGATCATTATTTCCCGATACTTATATAGAACTAGTCTCGCTTAAGACAATGTTATTCATTTTAATAATAAAACGGATTCAAATACTACTATGTGTGATAATAAAACAATCTATTTACCTAAGCAGTTATTCTGTTATACGGTAATATTTGGACCCGCTTTACCATTAAAGGGATATTGCTCTTTCAAACATGAAAATGTATTATTGATATTATCTAACAAGTTTTTTAGCAAGAAAATAGTGAAAATTTACTATTATGAAAGATCTCTGGGGAAACCGCTAAAAAAGGAGGATAGATGTTTATCATATCTCAAATAATTTTGATTTTTTTATCGTGATTTTGTTGGACTAGCTGCGGAAATATTATATCGTATCACATTGTATAGCCAGATGCATGGGGTGTGAATATTGGAGAAGGGTCGTTAACTATTGTAACAAAGTACCGAAAACCTTTTTTCCCGAATAAGTCACAAGCGCATTATAAGTTTATAACATATGGGAAAGTGAATTGAAACGAGAGATTTAGTTTTCACTATATCTCTATTTTTTTTTTTAAGTATACTGTATTTTTATGTTAATTACACCAAGATATATACGATTAAAATACCTCTAACTTTAAGTACGTAAATTATTATGAATTTATGACAAGAAATAGTATAAAGTAATAAAATTATGACTCAAGTATGTTAGTCGGTCGAAAAATTTACAAAAAGTAGAAAAATGGGGTTGGTTAAAACTTAAAAAGTGTGAGGAGATGCTCCTTCATTATTGCTTTGGTAATTCAAAGTTGTGATATTTATCGCATTTTGATGTAGATGCTCGATGGTGACTACCTGTTTCACTCACACAGCTGTCTTCCCCTGCCCGTCTTTTCTTCTATTTTTTTTTTTTTTTTTTTTTTTTTTTTTTTATAGAAAGGAGAAGTGGTTTATCATCTTGGGGAGACAACAA
>JAYMSF010001557.1:0-11827 GCA_036897335.1 Silene vulgaris
TATTATTTTCTTTAATATTTTGGCCCCACAATTCCTTATTTAACTCATAATAATTCATCCCTCTCTCTTATCACCAATCCCACAAAACTTTTTTACTCTTATTCTAATAATTTCCTTACGTACCGTGCCAAACCCAAAAAGGACAATTATAGTGAATAGGAGGGAGTATTTTGTAACTGACAATTTAATTACATAATCAATGACAATTTAATCACACTAATTATCCAAAGGGCAAAATGGGCATTTCGACAGTACTATAAATTCCGCATCTCGGTTTCGCTTTCCAACATTATTATTTCGCGCAACGACAAGTCTCCTCTTCGCTCTTCTTTTTCCCTCTCATTAAACACAACACAATCTACTGTCTCTTTCTCCTTCTCTCTGCAACATTTCGCCGAACACCTGGTGTGCACCGCCGTATATCCGCCATATAACCTTCTAATTTACAAAACCAAGCAAAACCCATTTCAGAACGCGTCGTTTTAGGCTAACCCAGATCAACAACGACGTCGTTTGATGCTCATTTCGGTTCCAAAACGGGAAAGAAAGGTTAGCTTTAAGGGTGTTATTCTTATTTTCTAAAACCGCCATAGAACCTTCTAATATATAAAACCAAGCACTACCCATTTCAGAACGCATCGTTTTAGGATAACCCAGATCACGAACGACGTCGTTTGATGCTGGTTTTGTTCGGAAAACGAGAAAGAAAGGTTATTTATAAGGTTATTATTATTTTATCCTAAAGCCGCCATAAAACCAAGCACGACCCATTTCAGAACGCATCGTTTTATGCTAACCCAGAAGACAAACGGAGTCAATTGATGCTGATTTTGTTGAGAAAATGAGAAATGAAGGTTAATTTTTGAGGGTAAAATTGATGGGGAAATTAGGCTTTACAGTGGCCGCAGCGACGGCGGCGGTGACGTGTGCGGTGGCGGCGGTGGTGGTGGGAAAGAGGATAAGTAGTCGGAGAAAATGGAGGAAAGTTGTAAGGGTATTATTGGAATTTGAAGAAAGTTGTGGTACTTCATTAAATAAATTGAGACAAGTTGTTGATGCTATGGCTGTTGAAATGCATGCTGGTTTAGCTTCTGAAGGTGGTTCTAAGCTTAAAATGTTGCTCACTTCTGTTGATAAACTTCCTACTGGGTATATAATTTTTCTAAACTTTGATTAATTTTAATGTTTATTGTTGCATTGTGTAAGTTTTTGGTTGTTTGGTTGATGTATGATTGGTGGCGGAGTCGTGATTTGTCGTTAGGGACCGAATTAGTAATGGAGTAAGGTATGCCAGAAAAAAAAATCAGAATTTTTAACCGTCTCTGCTAGCTCCCTAGCTCCACCATTGCATAGGATTATATCTTTGAGATAATGTGGCAGAGTCGGGTTTATCGTTAGGGGGTTGAATTAGTAATGGAATAAGGTGTACTAGGAAAAAAAATTACTCGTATTTGAGTAAAAATGTTAAAGAATTTTTATATGGTCTCTGTTAGCCCCTTAGCACCACCATTGCATTTGAATACGTCTTTGGGATAATGTGATTCGTTGCGTAAGTTTTAATGCTTCATGATAATTATAATGTTGCGTTACTTGTTGAACGGGTACAAGGTACTCCGTACAATAAAGATTGAATCTTTAAATGTTTCATTGATTTTGGGACAATGTGTTTGTGGGTGATCACATTCTGAAGTTTGTCCTGTATAGTACTCCATGATTTAGTGTAGTATTAGTCTTATGATTTCATTTGATTATTGGTTGTATTTTCCCGTTAGAAGAAATAACATTTCATTACTTTGCTTTGTTGTGATTAGTGTTTGAACTATATCTCAGTTAATACGGTTTACTGTTATGAACATTTTAGTTGCGGTGATGTGATTAGTTAATGTGTAGTTATCAAAGATGTTCACTTGGTACAGTAGGTGCCTTGTTGGATTATCATGGATGTATGTTGCTGTTAAATGACTCAAATGAACTTGTAGAATGCGACATATTGAGTGATTCGATTCTCATTGCTCAATGCTGAACTTTTAAGACCATGCCTATTGATTCTTTTTGTAACTTAACTCGGTTGATTCTGGAAATTGCTAATCATTTATGGGGCTTTGCTCGTATATTACGTGTTTTTGTCTTGAAGGTGTAAACGTAACACTAAGTATCTGTTTAGAAAATATAAAACGATGAGTGTACGACATTTTTCTGGTTGTTTAGGAAGATTTAATTAAGAATTAATCTCAAGTTCATCGGAGTTAGACGTAGCTTTGTGCATGATGATTGATGAATGGCTTTGGATACCTTTTCAAGAATCTTCTAAAGTTGTAATGTGTTTCTGTAATTAGTACCGAATAAAAATCTCGGCATCTCTCATTACTTTATTATGAAGCATAATAATCACGTTTATGCATATTTTCATTTTAGCAAATCTTCGATATCTTTAGTTTTGCTAATCTAGATTTGCATGATGAATGGCTTTGGATACCTTTTCGAGAATCTTCTAAAGTTGTAGTGTGTTTTGCGAATTAGTACCGATTAAACTTTAGGCATCATTCATTAAGTCATTAGTTTATTATTATGAAGCATAATAATCACGTTTATGCATATTATCATTTAGCAAATCTTCGATATCTTTAGTTTTGCTAATTTAGATTTGCGTTGATTTTTTGTTTGGTCCTAAAGTAGTTTTTATGATATTAACTGTGGGGACAACTGTAGTCTTATTTCTGTTGAATGTTTGGGTTTCAATCTATGTAGCTGTCATAGTTGACAGCCTGTTGCCATTGTATGTGGGCCTACACCACTGTGAAAGGCCAAGAATGACTTTCTGGCATCCATGGTCCTTGTTACAGTGAATAGTAACTATTCTTTTGTTGCCTGGTTTCATTCTTGCTGTTTTGTAAATAAGTCGGTTGCCAACTGTCAACTATCGATTTCTGCCAAATGTAGAACGGTGTTACTCATAAGCCGGGTTCAAAACCCGTCAGCATTGTTATTGCTTTTGTGGCTCTCTTTCCAACAAAAAATAAAACTATGGATTTCTTTCAATGTTGCTGATTGTTACAGTGAATAGTAACTATTCTTTTGCTGCCTGGTTTCTTTCGTGCTCTTCTTTAAATTAAGTCGGTTGCCAAGTGCCAACTACGGATTTCTTGCAAATGTAGAACGGTGTTGCATTCAAAACCCATCAGCGTTATAATTGCTTTTGTGGTTTTCTTTTCGACAAAAAAAGAAAACTATGGATTGTTTTCAGTTTTCACTGCTGCTAATTGTTGCATTTCATTAAATTGTCTCACTGCTTTCTGTCAATCTATTAATTATGAAAATTCTCGCGTTTTTTTGTCGTTAGGAGTGAGAGTGGAGTATATTACGCACTACATCTTGGAGGTACTAATTTTAGGGTATTGCGAGTTCAGCTAGGAGGAAAAAGATCCAGCATTGTCAAACAAGACGTTGAAAGAAAACCTATCCCCGAGCACTTAATGACCAGTACTACTGAGGTTGCTAAACTCTGCCTTGTGCTAATTACTGTATATTGCCGAGATTTATTCTATGTGTAGTGCTGTAATATCTTGATTACTTTTATTGCAGGATTTATTTGATTTTATTGCAGAATCACTAAAAGAGTTTGTAGATAAAGAGACGGGCACGAGTTCTGATTTTTCTTCAGTCGCAAGAAGGGAACTTGGCTTTACGTTCTCTTTTCCTGTGAAGCAAACTTCTGTTTCTACAGGAATCCTCATGAAGTGGACTAAAGGGTTTTCAATTCACGACATGGTGAGTTTTTTAGCCATGGAATGATGTGGATAGTGGAGTTTTTTGCAGTTTCTTCTTGCGTCCTTTATAACCCCTCCGTTCACAATTATTTGTCATGTATACTGATTTTGGCTGTTCGAATTTATGTCAAACTCAATATTACCTAATTTGGGTTCTGTATGATTTATTATTGAAAAAATGAAATGTGAATGCATTAAATACTGTCTCCTTATTTTGATCTCTTTTAGAAGTTTCACAAATAATGTTAAGCGGAGGGAGTATTATTTTTTTTCCCCAATTATAAAAATGTATAATATGCACTTCAATTAATTTGTGATTTATTTTTAATATCATGCTGTCCTTCAGATGGGGAAGGATGTTTGTGATTGCTTGCAGCAAGCTTTCTCTAGGCACGGCCTGGATATGCATGTAGCATCATTGGTAAGCTGATAAAACTACACATTTCTTGTTCGTCGGATACACTTTCAGTTAATCGTGGCATTAATTTAGTATGTCATGAATATTTAGATTGAAAATTACTTGAAACATGGCAACTTTTTGTCAATATTAATCAGGTAAATGATACAGTGGGAACTTTAGCTCTTGGACACTATTACGACGATGACACTGTTGCTGCTGTGATAATCGGGACTGGAACTAATGCATGCTATTTCGAGCGGGCAGATGCTATTATCAAGTCTCAAGGCCTTCTTTCTACCACTGGCGGCATGGTATCTTCTTTACAATTCAACCATTTTAGGAGTATTAATTAACAGTACAATGAAGATAATTCACTACTGTAGCTTATTTTTTTTCCTTTCGTTTTCTTTTCATCAGGTTGTGAACATGGAGTGGGGTAATTTTTGGTCATCACACTTGCCAAGAACCTCTTATGATATCGAGTTAGATGCAAATAGCCCTAATCCTAATGAGCAGGTTAGTGCTGTACTTCTGTGAGCATAAATCTATCTGAAATTATGAAAATTTTAACATGCCCTCTTTTCACAGGGTTTCGAAAAAATGATATCTGGAATGTATCTGGGTGAGATTGTGAGAAGAGTTATGTTAAAGATGTCACAGGAGTCGGACATATTTGGACCTGTTTCTGCAAACCTTTTAAAAGCTTTCGTCTTGAGGTATCTTCCGACTGCCAACTGATAAGCTTTTCTTTGTTGCTGGTCTGTCAGCCCTTGCTACTGATATAATGATCAGCCAGTGTACAAATAGTACTCTCGGTAAAATCATGTTCAGTCTTTCTTTTTGTTGTAATAAAGAACTCATTGTGACGAATGTGTTTATGTTCATGCTGTATATATATGCTGAATTGAGCTAACATAAAGGTAAATACTTTGTCAGGACCCCTTCAATGTCTACCATGCATGAGGACGAGTCTCCTGATTTGAGAGAAGTAGCGAGGATCTTGGATAACGTTCTTGGGGTATGCTTTCACCTGCATGGCTGCAACTACCACTACTAGTTTATGCTCCCTCAATTCATGAATAAACTTGCTGGTTGTTATTGAAAATGCAAGTTGATGAAAGATTTGGGGGAAATATTCACGATGAAAAGTTTATTCATTGAGACCCAAAGATTGGAACCATGAAGTTTATTCATGGACGGAGCGATCACTTTTTTAAAATTTTGAGAAATGTTCTTCCGACCCTGCTAATGTTTTATTCACTCCTTTTGCTTTAGATTGAAGACGTGCCATTGAAAGTTCGAAAACTTGTGGTGAACATATGTGACGTGGTAACACGACGGGCTGCACGTCTAGCAGCCGCTGGTATTGTCGGCATACTGAAGAAGACTGGCCGAGACGGAAGTGGTGGGATTGCTAGTGGCAGGCCCAAAACCACAAGTAACAGTAAGCCACGAAGGACAGTGGTTGCAATCGAAGGAGGCCTATACTCAAATTACAGGATGTTCAGAGAGTATCTAAATGAGGCCGTGGCTGAAATCTTAGGGGAAGAATGGGCCCCCTTTGTCGAGTTGAAGGTCACTGAAGATGGTTCAGGCATCGGAGCTGCCCTCCTAGCTGCTTTATATTCATCGGAGATTGCGGACACATGAAAAGGCCAAAAGGTTTGCTTTTACATACGGAGTATTTGTTCATATTATTATTTACATAATAGTTATAAAATATATATATCCCTTTGTACATAGCTTTAGTATTCATTCAGGTCGTTTTTTATTATATATTCAATTTATATAGGAGCAGGTTTAGCTCTCGGTTATTAGAAGTGTTGCTTCCGCCATTTGTTCTTGAAGTGTGACATTTGCTAGAATTAGTAGTATCAAGGTTTGTATTCTGTAAATAGGTTATTTCATTATCGGTATATATAATTTGTATGATGCAGTGTATGAGATTTAATTGTAAGGTTCTTTATCATGGTGGAATAGAATTATTCTCATTCATCAACGCATCTCAATTTTTTTAATGAATATTTTTATCGTAGAATTTTGTTTTTCGACAGCTTGTTTTGTGCATGACTGACTATATCTGTATTCTGTATGTAAATGCTGATAAAGTTGTGCTAATTTATGTTTGGGGAGTTCTTTAACATTTGGGTGATGAGAGTTGAACCGCGGCTACTAGGTACGAATGTAGATTGGCTACCAGTCTACCGCCAGACTTGAACTGTGGTTACTTCAATTCAACCAGAGTATTTCTGAGATCCTTGAATGTTGAAAATCATCTGCAGTCACTTGTTTCAAGATGACTGCATGCAGGGATGAAACCAGAGATTTATCCCTGCCCCGGGTCCAAAAGAAAGAAATTATGTAACAAAGGGATTTTCGGCTACTTTACTACTTGTGAGTTGTGTCTAAGAAAATTCTATTTACTTCTGTTTTCAACCTAGATGGAGTATGGAAGAAACAGCTGCTGTTTCCAGCATCTGTTTTCAGCTGGTACGAAGTTTGGTACTAGAAGTACTTCGTATAGGCCACTCGTGTATTCTTGACAAGGACATTACTATTACCAAATTACCGAAACAATTAAAATATATCATTCGAACTGAAATAGGTTAATGGCAACTCACTTTAAAATATACTATGCCACTCGTCGTATACTTTTGTAGTTCCATGTGTGAAATCGAGTGGTATATTATTTTACATTTCTTGATTTCTTCTCTTGATTTTAATTAAAAAGGATTGTTAATTTAAATTCATGTTAGAAAGGGATAATAACCAATCCTCGTATACAATGAAAATTCCAAGATACACCTTTTTCTAAAAAAATTATTTTATCGTGCACTCTAACCGTTGCTGAAGTTAATTTCAGTTTAATGTAAACTCGCTACACAATCTTCGATGGAAAATATCACTAAATTCCCAAATGATATTTTCTTATTTCAACCGACATTTTTTCTTCACATTAACTAATGAGAAGCATGATAAATTCCACTTCTCTATTAACTCACTGACTTGCATCTACAATAACGTGATAAATCGCGAATATTTCCATGTTTTTCTTTTCCGTCTCAATAATTTATTTACTTTTAATAAAAATATTTTTCACAAAAATTAACGGTCAAACAAATAATTAAGACGGACCGAGTACAACATACAAGCCGCCTACAGCTCAACAAGTAGCCGTTGGAAAATGACGCCAACGTTCGAATAAATATAAATCTCTCAATTTGTTCCCATTTATACACAAAATCCCCACACTATAAAAATCATACACAATCAACCAATCCGTCTCATAATCCCCATCTTCTCTTCTCTTTCTCTCTCTTTTGATTAATAAAAGAAGACAAAGAAGAAGAGATTTACACTTTTTTTTACTTTCTTTAATTTCCAATTAAAAAAGGAGTAAAATTATATAATGGCAACAGTTAATGGAGGTTATCAAGACAATTCTCCGGCGGTTATTCCGGCCAAGAAGAATATCGCTTCGACCACTAGTGGCGACACTAAATCTGTTCTCAAAAGGTTGTTTTTTGCCCTTTTACTTTTGTTTTTGAATTGGTAAATTTGAGTGAAATTGAGTTATTTTGATCTTATGATGATTGCCCATGTTTTAGAAAGGTCTGAATTTATCTGGGTATTGATTGAATTAGTTTAATTTGTTTGTTCATATCTTTGGAAAATTAGGGTTTCGAATTAAGGTTTCTCAATTGAAAAATCAGAAATTTTGATCGTGTGATGATTGCCCATGTTGTAAAAAGGTTTGAATTTATCTGGGTTTTGATCGAATTAGGGTAATTTGTTGGTTCATCTTCTTGCAAAATTAGGGTTTCGAATCGAGGTTGTAATTTTGATCGTCTGATGATTGCCCATGTTTTGAAAAGGTTTTAATTTATCTGGGTATTGATTGAATTTGTTGGTTCATCTATGTGTAAAACTAGGGTTTCGAGTTGGGGTTTTAAATTGGGTTTTTGAATCTTCAGATTAGGTTAATCAATTGGGGGGTTTTGAATCTTTAAATTAGGGCTGTCCTTGTATTTCAATTCTGTGGTTGGACATTGTTACCCTAATGTCTTAAGGGTTCCTGCAAATTGCGGGGTTAGGAGTCAGATGTACGCGGTTTTACTCCTGTAACTTATGATCTAATTATGTGTGTTGATTGCTGGATCAGGTTGCAATCCGAATTGATGTCTCTTATGGTAAGAACAATTCTTGGATGAAAATTAATTGGATTAAATTTGCAAGACAATGAAGATAAAGATTCAACATTTACGTGTTTTTTGTGTGGACTGTGTATAGATGAGCGGTGATCCAGGAATATCGGCATTTCCGGAGGAAGACAACTTACTCATATGGAAAGGGACAATCCAAGGGAGCAAAGAAACTGTGTTTGAAGGCACTGAATACAAGCTTTCCCTTCAGTTCCCTACAGATTACCCCTTTAAGCCGCCAACGATCAAGTTTCTAACCCCGTGCTTTCACCCTAATGTCGATGGCTTGGGTGCCATTTGCTTGGACATTCTTGAGGTATACATTCAACATCGTATTGATATTAGATTAGTCGTCTCTATTTCACTGTTATAGTCTATGCGCTTACGGCTTATGGACGAATTTAATATGCTGATATGTAATATTTGTGCAGAAAAATAATGGCAAGTGGTCTTCTGCTTACGATGTGAGAACTATATTGCTATCCATCCAAAGTCTCCTTGGAGGTAATTCCGAAGCTTATGACGAATGCAATTACCTGGGAACTAATTTTAACCTTGATGAATAATTAAGTAGCGTATTCCGTAAATGCATAAAGCTTTTCTATTTACTGTAAATGGAGTTACCACAATACCTGCCAGTTATAGTGCCAACTGATTTCAAATCGAGGTCCTTGTAACTTTACCGGTTAAACTAGCTTTGAAACCGTATTTCATTTTACCTTTAAACTTGCAAGTATGATTCATATAGTGATATTGAGTTGTGTTTCACTGTAGAGCCGAATACCAGCTCGCCGTTAAACACACAAGCTGCAGCACTTTGGACCAATCAAGAAGGTACTTGCTCGTCATGTTTACAAAATTGTACTCCGTATATCCTTATTTCCGTCGTCCCTGTTTTTTGACTGGCGTAAATTGAATGACTTTGCAGAATACAGGAAGATGGTGCTACAGCTTTACAAGCCATCAACAGCTTAGGCTGGTATATTTGAACTGCTGTTTCTCATATTCTCTGTTGTTCTTTCCCTTTTTTGTAATCAGAGGAGAATCATTGTTGCTATACAAAACGCTATTAAGAAAAATTCAGAAATGTTACATTTTCTTGGCATCTCTTGTAGTTCTGAGTATGACTTGGTAACAAACTTGTATTCTCGCCGGTGTCTCTAACTTAACCGGCGAACCCAACCAAACTGAGTTCACTGCAGTCCCTCACTCCCTCCCTACCATATAAGAATGTTCTAGGGTAACAAAAGAGTGAATGGTTTCAGGTACACCCACCCTACGAAAATGTTGTAGGGTAACATGGCATCTTTCTTTTCAATACCCTTTTGCGGCGCTATGCCATTGGAGAATTCCCTCAGGAAGCGCTCTTTCTTTACAAACAAGCAACCCCAGCATTGTCTTGGCGTTTCGACAGTTTCACTTGCTCATTTCTTATCAAATCATGTGCCAATATGTCCCAACAGTTACTGGGTTCTCAGTTTCACGGCATTGTTGTGCGGTCAGGGTTCGAATGCGATGTTTACGTACTCAATTATTTAGGAAGATGCCCACAAGAAATGATGTTTGTTGGACTAGTAATATAGTATGATCGATGCCTTCACCCGTATGAACAACTATCAAGGAGCCTTAACTGTTTTTCGCGAAGTGATCGTTCTACAAGGCATTATGCCTACTCAAGTATCACACTACTAGCAATTTTGAATGCAATTGCAAATCTCGGAGATCTTAAGAATTGTCAGCTGCTCCATGCCTACAGTGAGAAATGCGGTTTTGCAATGCATGGAATGGCAAAAGAAGCTAAAAAAGGATTCGATGAAATGCAAATATTGGGTATTAGACCCGATCAAATTACTTTCTTAAGTGTCCTTAATGCTTATAGTCATGGCGGTTTAGTTCAAGAAGGGGTCGAATTATTTCAAAGAATGGTAGAGGGTTTTGTCAGGCCCGACATGAAAAATTATGGACCTGTTGTTGATATGTTGTGCCGAGCAGGGAGATTGAAGGAGGCAGAGGAAATATCAAGCCGCATTCCTAATCCTAATCATAGTGATGGTGGTGTAAACCTGGCGAACGATTTTGGGAGCTTGCAACGTCCATGGTGAAGCAGAAGTTGCTGAGAGAGTAACAAGGAAGATGCAGGAGACGGAAAGAGGTTATGGTGGGGACTGTTCTTATGTCAAATTATCGACTAATCAAGGGAAGTTCTCTGAAGCCGAAAACTTAAGAATGTTAATCGATGAGAGGGATATCTGTAAAATTTCTGGGCTGAGTTTGCCATGTCTAAATTCACGTATAAATCCAACCTTTGATTTGCAGCTTCAAAGTAGGGATGTATTGGGCTACAACTTGAGTGTTGTTGCGCATTATCGACATCCAATCAAAGGCAATGCATTTTATTTGAAACCACGAAAATACACAAAACAAGTTAACAGTATATTCAGAGGCAACACATTTTCTTCTCAAAAAATGCAATGCTATTATTAAACAGGATCGTGGTGTATACATAATGATCTGACATCGGTATAATAAAGATTAACAAAAAGATGAACAAACTACGCGGCCTAAACTGTACGTTCATGACTCCATCTCTTTGATGAATGCCACTGCCTCATCAAGTTGTGAATTCTTACATAGCCCATCTAGCCAACTCATAGTTGACCAAATCATAAATCTTCAAGTCGACAATTTAACATCTTCTGGAGAGACTCTCTGGTTTGCAATGCGACATATAGCTACGGAACAAAGAAAGAGTGTTAGCATCAGCCTCAAAGCCCTCGTTAACCATTATATCGCGGAAACATAATGCATTTCGCAAATCGTTGTTGATAATGACTCCTCGGATAAGTGTATTGTAGGTGACTTCATCAGGAGGGCATCCAACTTGCTTCATTTTGTTAAGGAGCTCAAAAGCTTTATTCATACGACCTCTTTGGCAATACCTCTTAATCATTATCGTATAAGTTTTATGATCGGGTAGAACACCCTTTGATAGGAGATCAGGGACAAGGATTTCAGCATCTTTATCCTCACCAGCCTCAAATAAACTGTCAATTACGATATTGTAGATGACAATATTAGGAGCAACTCCATTAGACTCCATCTCCTTGATCAATGCCTTTGCTTCATCAAGCTTTGCATTTTTACATAGCCCGTCTAATAAAGCACCATAAGTGCAAACATTTGGTTTAATTCCATACGTTTGCATGTGGTTGAACAACTGACGTGCCATTGGCATCCAATTAGATTTACACAATCCATCTATCACAGTGTTATAGGTCACGACATCAGGGGTAATCCCTTGCTCAATCATTTCTTTCAATATGTCAAGGGCTTTGTCAATGCTTTTCAGTTTAACATATCCCTTGATCAGGGTACTATAAGTCACAACGTTAGGGTGGCATTGAGTTTGTACCATTAAATCAAAAACCTCTCTTGCCTTGTCCATTTGGCCGCACAAG
>JAYMSF010001558.1:0-11826 GCA_036897335.1 Silene vulgaris
TAAGGTTATTCAAAATAATCTATTTTTTTTTCCTTCAAAAAAAAAAAAAAAAAAAAAAGTATATCATAAATATAAGTCCATATTATTATGTACCACCTTAAAAATAGAGTAACGATGAAAAAGGAAACCCACCCTGTGTACAAAGGAAGAAAGATATGTAGTTACCTTTAAAGAACAACACAGGATAGCATCCGAATGTTGCCAAAGACTCTTGAGAACAGCATCGCCACCTTCACCAGCTGATTTGAGTAGCTCCACGCCTAAGAAGCATCTATACATAAAAGACAAACCCGCTCAACTACACCATAAAGCAAGGTCTACCCTGAACTATAGCTTACGCCGGATATACATTTGTGAATTATGATTTATGACAATCTACCAAAGAAATGCAAATGAAGTATTGAACTAGAATGTACGGAGTATATCACTAATCATTCTAGGTTAAATTCAGCCAGAAATCAATTAATATGTGATGTTAAAATCTTACGAGAAGATGATACAACTGCTTGTGGAAGAAAGCTTTGTATAATCGCCTGCATTGCAAATATGAGTCCAGCTCTATGCAAGATCTCATTACGTTATTGTAGGGTTTTCTTCTCAAAGTGATGTCACAGAACACTGTTCTTTTTACACAACTTAAAGTGACACTGAGACAATCTTATCATTGACAATGATCTTTTTTAATTACTATGATACACATGTGAGCCGCTGAAGAAAAGGGATATGGAAAAACTAGGGGAAAACCTGTAACTCTGGCAGATCCAACGAGCTAAAGTGTGAGCTTCCGGATTGCCAACAGATGATCTAAGTCCAACTTGAGATCCCATATGAGGCGAGAGAGCCAAAGCCACCCTCTGAACTGAAGATATAATGCTTCGGACATACTGTCGAGCCATAGAGGCCACATTGTCTTGCAGATGACTCTCGAATGCAAACTGGAAGGCTATAGTCATCACAGATCTCATATTACCACCTGAAGCAGATTGATCTGAAGAAGATTTGTTTCCAGACAGGCCGCCAACTTCAAGAGCAGAAGCAAGATCCAAGGTCCGATTTGGGCTCGAGGCCTCCTGATATAGTTGAATGACACCAATAAGAATTAAATTAGAAGTGAAATTTTGATTCATCTCAGATCATGACAGCACTAAAACTGACACGGACAAGATAAACAGATCAGAAATTCTTATGTGTTGGTCTCATAATAATATTATCATATAACTATACAAGTGACTCATTTACGAATTAAATTAGTTAGTTACGGAGTATTGTTTTCGTTAGTGGATTAATAATATCTGGGTATTTGGGTAGGTTTTATAGTGAAATGGGCTAGTCTCATACTAAACTAACAAGAGACCGTCTTCTAAAAGTCTAATTGAAGACGATAGAGATAAAAGGGAAAACCTTTGCAGAATCAAGGGGGATGATGCGGAAGCCAGATGGCAGAAGAGGGGCATCATCAGCAAATGAAGCATCAATTGGAGCAAATATAAGTTCTGCACACGTGCCAACAGCATTCTCATCCATTCCACTACATAACTGCAAAGAGAGAGAAAGATACTTGGATTTTAACCCGCATCTTTGAAAAAAGATTTCACATTCATATATGGTGATTGGTGAAACACAATGACTATACAGATAGACCACCAACTAAATATCTTCAAAGGTTGATGTCATATATCGTAACTCTAAATTTGCGGGCCAGCTCGGGTCATCTGGGTCATAGTCAATATATACGGGTTCATGACCCTGGTAAGGCTTCGCATGTCAAGTTTGCAGTACAGGTCAATTGATACACGTCCAGTGACAATTTACAGTACATTTTTTGCCCCAAAAAGAGAGATCATCACAGATAAGCACACTTACTTGCAACAGGAACATGTCTCGTGGCATCATAGCATCTTCAGGACAACTGACAAGACCTTCCAGCTTGATGACCTCCAACAGCTAATGGTAAGAAAAGTATTTAGAATCAAAGGTAAATAAAATTTAGATACTAATAGATGAAAAAAGTTTGTTGCAACTACTACCTCTTCATGTTCAATGGTATGAGCCAACGGAAGTATGACTTGATTACCAAAACCTCCAGCTCGTATTCCCGGAAGGCTACAAGGACTAATTTTTGCAGTTGCAGCTAAGTAGCCATCGATATTGCTGTCAGCCCACTCTGATCTGTGTTCCCTAAGGAATCTAAGAAGTACTGCTGGGGGAACATTCTGGATATTTGATAGTATTTTAGTGCCAAGATCTTATCAGAAGTTATAAACAAAACTCAAAATAAATTGCAAGGACTGAATTTAAAAAAAAAAAATCTAGAAAAAACTCTAGCACTTGTTCCTTAACACGTCTATTAACAAGAAAGTCATCTGACGACTTACAATCAGAGTAGACACGAGTGAATGTGGGAAAACGATAGGAAAGAGAAGATAAACTTTTTTTCTTGTGTAAAGGGAACCACAAGGGTGTATTAAGGGCTTACCAATGAAGGTCTTGAGTACCCCCGCGGCCCCACCACAATGACTTAAACAGCTAACAGAAATGGTAATATGTTTGGAGGAGAAAAAAGATTCAGCACATTTATAAAGACGATAAAAGAAAAGAGGTTGGTGTTCTCACACGAGCTAGCGAATACTTCCGACCATTTCAACCCCCATAGATCATCTTGCATTTAGATTTTATAAACACAAAGGTGCTTCTTCATCAGAAACTCAAACTAGCCAATTACTACTACCACATATCCTTACAAGTAGCACAACTAAGGCTGTAAATGACCTGAGCCACCTCGTAGAGCCCTCGGAATCGACTCGGTCAAAGCTCGGCTCGTACTCGATCACAACGAGCTCGCTTGGCTAAATCCGAGCCGATCCCGAACTCAGCAAGGCCTTGCTCGGGTCAGAAGCTCGTTTGGGCTCATGGTCTTTTGTGTGTATTTTTTATATTGTAATAGTAATTTTATTTCAAATTATATGTTATTTTGACATTTGAAAGTATATTATAATATACTATCTTTTAGCATTAGTATTTTAAAAGTTTATTTGTTTTAAAAATATTCATATCCTAGTTAGAAAGTGAACAAGTGAAAAAAATATAATGACAAAGCGAGCTCAATTCGAGCTTCAATTTTTTAGGCTCGCTGAGTTTCGAACCGAGCCCGAGCTCAAGCACAAGCTCAAAATTCCGAGCCAAGCCTGAGCCCATCCAAGCTCCAGCTCAGATCGGCTCGGTTACAGACCTAAGCACAACATCTGTCCTGGTCGAAGAACACAGAAATTCTTCATCCTTAAGCTAAATACACTATTGCCTCGCTCGGTCGCTCCTACCACAATGAAGTGACATATATAGAGGAATTCCTGCTGTAAATTTGGATCCATCCTGCCCGCCATATATTCATCTTCAAAGGAGATTGAAACTAAGAAGCCATTTACGAGGATACATGTGACATTACCATATGAAATAGATGATCTGAGCCCTCAGCAAGAGACAGTAGAGAAGTCCATTCAAAGAAAAAGGTTGATAGCCCCGATGCACCAAGTTTTAGATAACCAGTGTGTAATCTAGATACATAAAGACAATACAGAAGTCCCAACAAATCCAGCAAGCGGAGGCACACTTTGTTCCTTGATCTACTTTGCATGATTGCTTCCACTAAGAAATAGTATGAAGTAACTAGAAAATAATCTGCAATTCAATATGATGGTGGTACGCTTATTACTAACTTCAAATCATCTTCACTTCCCTTTGTAACCAAAAATCAAAATTTAGCCCCTTTTCTCCACTTCTCAGCCCACAGCCTAGGGTTTAATAGATCTTGTGCCGGTTCATAAGAACACTAGAGTATCATGAATGTCCACAGTAGTCGCACATAACTCTCTTACCTTACGTACCACACTTATTCACGAATTCCAGCTTGAAATGAGAAGTTCCAATCGTATAATTCAAGAGAACATGCGGACACACGGTCCTTTAAATAGGTTATCATTCATCAACAAACTAAACTCCTAGCCTCCTACCAAACAACGACAACCCAGCTTTCGTGGGGTTGATGCTAAAGTTATATTTGGCATAATCTTCTGATATAACAACATGAACCAGCTAATACTTAAAAGAGGAGGCAGCATGCAGCCTTATCTTTAGTCTTTAGAGGTTGTTTAGGATGGCCATAAGGAAAATTGCGTACAGAATTACATGAACTGGCTGATACTAAACAGTAAAATAAGCCAAACAGTTTATTTAGCCATTTTCCTTGACCCTGAGAAATACTCTTTACAAATTACAACAACAACAACATCAGAGCCTTAATCCCAAAATTATTTGGGGTCGGCTGACATGAATCATCCTTTAGAACCGTTACGGAAAGAAGAAAGGGAAAAGTGAAAATGAAAGGGGAGTGAAATACTCACGGGAAAAATAAAATAAAGCACACATTCAGCAACTGAAAAATGCCCGTTTTGTAACAATTTGAAATAAAAACGCCTGGTTTCCGACAAAATCAAATTTACCTGTAAAAGCATAGATGCTTTAGCACACAAAACAGTGTTGCTCACAGCTGGAAATCCATTAGCATATGTAAGGTTCAGGGACATCAGTTTGTCAGGTGATGAGTTTACAAGAATGGTGACATCGTCGATGCCATCATTTCCAATCGTTGACCATCCTTCATCAGTAAACCCATTTAGTGCCTCGTTGAAACCTCTGGTAAGTTCAATAATTACATCCAGTGGTTAGACCTCAATGGAATAATATTACCAATGTGATAGCTAAAGCAAAACCATATTCTCACCTACTCAACCTCTGGCTGAGAACACGCAGAGCTGCAGGTCGCCTGCCCCAGTTGGACACAGTAGGTTGGGAGATTTCTTGAGCAATTTGTCTCAGTAGACGCAGTGCCTACAGTCCAGAGAGAAAAATGTGAAAGGAACATCGAGTAAACCTGACTCTGAACTTCCGCAATTGCTTTCGATTATCACAATGGCCAATTCAATTGTTTTGCTTACTTTCTATTAATATCGCATAAAGCTACAAGAAACCTTAGGCCTTGTTTATATGTAGGGAAAGAAAGAGTAGGGGAAATTTCCATTGTTTGGTTAGTAAGTTGGGTTGGAGAGATGGAGGGATGTATTTTTCTTCCTATTAACAATTTAGATATTTCTAAACAAAAAGAAAGATTTGAAAGGCAAAACTACCCCCTCATCTTACCTTTTTCCCTCTCCCACCCCCAAAACCTTCATTCCTTCCCTCCTCAATTTGTATCCAAACAAAGGGTTACAAGAAAACACAAGGATATAGAGAACATCTTACCGCCATGGTTGTTTTCTGGGCTACTACAGTTGATGATTCATACAAAGGGCGCAAAACCTCTGGCACGCTCCATGGCTGTTTCATAGATGGATGAGCTATACCTGATTAGTAAATGATTGCATTACCTCGCATCTTATAAACTAGAATTCTGAAATTCTAAATCTTCTACCTCAAGGTCCATATGGTCAACAATGTGTATTATTGAGCCACCCCCTTCACAAGGCCTTATAAGATATCCACTTGGCAGCATCTCTGCTCTAACAAAGTTCTGCACAGCAGGCATGCTTGGACCATTCTGAGTGTTGTTAAGTGACCTTTCACAGACCTATACATGAAAGTACATAACAGAACATTGACTAGGTCAGGCAGCATATAAGAGTTAACAGAACTACAGAAGTCCAAAAGTTAACCACAATAGAAAACCTACCACCAAACTACCATCGCCCATAACAGAGGTATACCGAAGCAACCAGAAATCACGGGCAGGCGCCAATGTTGTTGGGGCATAAAGCTGAAAATGACAATATATTTCAATTTAGATGCCACACATACACTATACATGAAAAGGAGAGAAGTCGTTAAACTAATTAATTTTGAAGGACAAATGAGCAACTGATCAGGCTAACCTGCATGTAAAGCAGCTCAATGGTTCCACCATTTGCAGTGGGCAGCACGTTAAGCACATCCACAGCACGGCAATCGCGGAACCACGACGGCCTATCCTTGAGGATTTCTGCGACCTGTATCATAATATTTTGGTCATTTCAGTTTCAAGTAACATAGAAAAAATAGAACAGAATGGATTGTTCAAGACGGCAAAACGAGCACATACCCGTGTAGGTTCAAGACCCACAAGGCCGCAGGCTCGTGCTGCCACTCCAGTGCAACCATAAGAAATAGCAACGATTCCAATGGAATCCGGACCAGGCTACACATATCAACAGACAAATTAGCCATAATTTCACCCATTACTTCGACAATAATTTTGCTGGAATGAACAATATTACTGCCAGACTAACACTACGTCAGAATTTCATGTTATTGCAAAAATCAGTAAATATAGTAGGAGACTGTCGCGCATGTGAGACCAAACAAAATACACATGTATTCCTCTCTTGCTTATATGACTAACGAGTTGGTCTCACATTATGAGACCGCCTCATATAAGTTTCTACCTACTAAAATTCGTATGCATCAACATCAGCAATGCATAAACTCCACATAACCTTTTCCATAAGCAAGTTTTAACCTTTTTTCTACTTTAGAAAAAGTTAATGAAAATATCCACTTTCTAACTATATAATTAATTAAGTCAATTACTAGCGAGCAATGGACCACATAGCAGTTCTTTATAAGTTAGGGGATCAATAAAGAATATAATGTACCTTCATTCCAGGCATTTGGACCCACTCTACAGCAGTTCCAGTAGCCTTTGAAAGAAACTCTGCTAAAGTTTCTTCTGCAATGGACAAAAGTCTGGGAAGAATTGTTGTAAAAGAAAAGCACAAAGTCATGAGCCACACACACCCAACAAATAAGTTCACAGTGAACGATGTCTTTTGGAAAATGACACAACAATCAAATTATTCCTTCACTTAGTTACATACCCTGCAGGACTAGCATCTCTTGGAGGATGTTGTGGTGTCACATGCTGACCACTTGTCACCACTGATTCACAGCTTGTGTCTTTACTAGCAATCCCAGCCTAACACCATAAAACAACCATATATCAAAATTAGCATAATTAATACTCCCACCCATTCAACTAATTGTTTACGTTCGATTAAAATACTTCTCGCAAAAGAATAGTAACGTAAACAACTGGTTGAATGGAAGGAAGTACTTCTCTAAATCATCATTAAACTTGTACTTCTTTACCTTGCAATTTTTTTCTGTTTTTAAAAAGTAATGGTGCAAATGGATTATGCCAAACTTATCAAGAAACTTGGTTTTTGGCCAAATTCGAAGTATAATGATCTTATTATCAAGTGTAAGAAAGTTTTTTTATCAATTACTTCGTACTGTGATCAATAGTTCAGCAAATATCAGAATAGAATAATAGATCTGTTTCAGACGTGGGATCGGAAAGGAAAAACATATGGACACATTTTAGTGAAGAGTTAGGCCATAAGAGTCATAACCCCATTTTGATATTTAATTATTTTACATCTAAGAACGAAACTTTCGGCTTTCTACACTAGCTATCCCAGCCTACTCATTATAAAACATAGTTTATACTTCTTAATTCCACCTTACAACTTCCTACTTCTTAAATCATTTTTCGTTTTTTAAGTTGTAGAATGAAGTAACTGTAATCGCCATACTAATAACAACCGGGTTTTTACTATCATAGACTTTGGAATTTTATTTTATTTCCAAGTATGATGTTCATTTTAACAAGTTTAAGGAATCTTGTAAATCAATTACATCGGTCAATTGTTCAGTACTTCAGTAAATAACTTAATAGATTGTTGGGCAATGCCGAGGTTGCTACAAACCATACAAAAATACTTTATTTTAGGCAACCTTAAGAAGATAAGTTATATTCCTGGGTTGAGCACATTTATAGTCCCAAGTTCCAACATAAGTTGCTCTCTATGTTTTCGGGTTAGAAAGTAGATAAACTATGATAACTCGGACTACTGACGTATATTTAATCACTTCATCAGAGTAAAACTTTATCAAAGTAATAAAAAAAAAGGCTCACTTTTTTAGTTTGCTGGCGAAAGTAGCCATTCTCATACACAAGGTGAGAAACTTGCTTCTGCAACCTATCATTTTCCTCCATTAAAAGCTTATTCATTGCGGTCAGCTTCCTATTCACAGCTTGAAGCCGTGATGCCTCTTTCCTCTGTTTCTCCCTACATCTGCCTCACATTATAGCACAAATTTTAAATCTCATGAACAAAAAAGTCTTGTTAAACGTTTAAGAAGACGTAATTATCTTCGAATCCATCTCGACTATTCTCAACTTGTGGACATTGCACAGTTTGAAGTTCAAAGTGGACTGGGACGAGAAATTTAAAATTTAATGGAAAATGGTGAAATTTCCGAAATTTCCTCATCTCCCATAAAATCTTTGAATCCACATTGTGACTCCTACATAATTGTACTCCCTAGCTTTGCAGTGATCTTACTATTTCACATAATGTGGTGTACATTTACAAACTCTCACCTAGAATATGTTGAAAAAAAATATAAATGATACGAGTACTCCGCGTGTGATAATGATCTTAAAATATTTATATTCATAAGTTAAAAGAAAAAAAACGGCTTGTAAGGCGATTTTACACTATTAATGTGTAAAACGGATACAATTAACATGTAAATGACCCATATATGCTGAAAGGCGATTGTCAAACGGATCCGTTTTACAATATTCTTGTGTAAGGCCCGTCTTACACAAGAATGTGTAAAAAAAACAAAAAAGCAATTACATAAAGTTATTTTTTCAAAAACAAAAAAAGGAATATATAATGTAAAAAAAACTTGAAGATTGCGTAAAATCAAATAAAAGATCATTGTTAAGAATCAAGAGGAGCGAGTATACTTTATGACAACAACATACATTGACATAATAATTTCATAGAAAAGGATCATATGAACATGTACAGTACACAGTGACAGCCTCACCAGTGAAAAATTTGGATTTCTAGTCTAATTTTTCGACTTTTCGATCTATCCTAAGCCTCCTAACTTTGAATCTTGGTTCCGCCACTAAACATATACAAATTCAATCCATCCATAAAAAGCTGAAATATATTTAGATAAGATGATGAAGATTAGATTACCTTCTATTTTGAAACCAGACTTTGATCTGCTTAGGCTCAATGTTAGACAGTATAGGGCATTCCCTAATGAGCTGCTGACGACGAATCGAACTCGGTTTAGGACATTCATGATACACCCTCTCAAGGGCTTCAACCTGCTCAGGTGTATACCTCACATACTTACCATTATCATCCTTGCAAGACATTGCCATCATTCAATATTTCAAACAACTTTCACCTCTCAGACACAATTCCTCAAACACCTGGTGTGCAACTCAAAAACTTCACTAAAAACTTGAATAAAAATGTGTTTTTTTCCTGTTTTTTTTGTGGGATTTTTGTATGGTAGGGAAATATGGGGACAATGTTAACTATTTACTGCTAACATAAGATGAAGCAGTGTTAAACACAAGGTAAAAGATTGTTTTTCACCAATATTTTGAGATCAGAGCTAAAACTATGAATAGACTAAACAACTAAACAGTACCCAGTAGATATTTCTGAGAAATACTACAGCAGTAATACAGCCAATGATCTAAAACCTCCATAAATAGTTAAAAATCCAACCTTTTTACTTTCACCACCATAAACATAAACCCCATTTTTTATCTAACTGGGTAAATGAAAAAAACTGGGTATTGCATAAATTGATGGTAAATCAAAGGATTGAAGATGGGTATTGAAGATCTAGTGGTTAAATCACCTTTAATAGGCTGAAATTGGGAATTAAAGTAAATATAATTTAGGGATACTTTTGCAGTAAATTTTGTAGTTAGTAGCATCTTATAGTACTAGTAGTAACTGGTATGCTGCAATTTCTGGAACTTCATTGCATTAACCAGATATTTGACTTGATCGAACGAACAAAAAAATGGACTGAAACACTGCATTGATGTCGGAAAGAGAGTAAAAACTATAAAGTGGATGAGAGATGATAATGGAGTTAAATTGGAAATGTTACTTTTAACTTCCAAGTGATACAACAAGTCGTCGAACATGGACTCATTGAGTCATTGACTCATTGATATTACAAGTCATACAAGTAAAAGTAGACCGGGCAAACGGGTCACCTGGATCGAGTTCTGGTCGGATTAAATCCGAGTCGGGTTAATTTTTGGTCGGGTTATTTCGGGTCTGTAGACTTTGGGTTGGGCCGAATCTTTTCGAATTTGAGTCATTATCGGGTCAACTATTATCAAGTTATTTGTGGATAATAATCATTTTGCAACAACAAAAATTCGGGTCAACTTATACTGGTCGGGTAAATTCGGGTTCGGATCAAATTCAGGTTTTGAGTTCGGGTTATTCAGGTTGGGTCATTTGGGGCTGGTCAATTTTGTCCGGTCTAAGTAAAAGGTCTCCCTTCAGAAGCTCATTTTGGTCTGATATGTGACCCATTTACCGCTTAATGTGACACGGTCTAAACAGTAGCATTTTACCATAAAAATGTGATCCAGATTAATGGTACATTTTGCTATAAAAATGGTCACATAAAACCCTCTGAAGGTTTCAGACGAAATAGTCCATCTGAAATGAGAATTATATTAATATACAAGTAAAAAGAGTTCTATTTACCATTTTTTATAGTGAAAAAAAGTACTCCCTTCAATTCAATTCAATCCAATGTTCTCTTTGACATTAAAACTGGTACGGGAGCATTAGAAGATAAAGAAATGTGTTCAATATCATCGAAGGCGTCATGGAAGAAGAACGAGTTGAAGCTGTCTACATACCACGATTTCCAAGGTCAATGTTATGTGGACCATGTCAATGTCGTGTCGGAGAAAGACTCGGCATTCAGGCGAGCCGCCCGGTCTCGCTGACGGCAGCACCTTCTTTCTCGAACAATGTGATATCTCACACCGGGTAAATCCTTAACCCTCCACGAAGACATTTAGCGCTCAAATACGGGGAAAAGCCATCTTTTTCTCAACAATGTCTTTGTCTCTTCCTGATGAAATCGAAGTCCGCAGATAGCTCGTTTGCACCCTTTCTGCCTGTTTATTTTTTCGCGTAAACTGCTCGTTTTTGCTTCCCCGCGGGAAAAATAAGAAAAAGGGAAGATAAATATTATCTCATACTTCGCTTGCTGTGTCAGAAGAAGGATAGCTGCAAGAACTCCGAACCATTCTCTTGAAGCTTGCATTGGATTGTGGTTCGATTGATATTAATGAGAATTGTAATTCTTTATTCGTAACAATAGGGCCCGGAGACGAAAAAGACGAGATTTCATTCAAGAGAAGATCTCGCCGACCAAGTTGTGCGGAAGTTGTGTTGATTTTACTTTCCTAATTCGTGTCAAATTATTTTTATTTTCCTAATAAGTTTAAGAAAGCCTTTTACTTTCCTAATCCTAATTAAGATAGTTGTTATATTATTATTTTTTAGCCAGTTCAATGTTAATGTTGGTTGTTAGATTATAGAGAAGGGATAGCAATTCATCTGATTTGAAAACCTTATGTCTCATCTCATTATGCATAGGGTTTATATAATACATCTTTGCAAGGTTCTAGAATACATCATAAATGCTAGTTCATGAATCTTCTCTAATACGAGTACATTGAAGGTACCACACACACATGGGAATTGTGAAATTTCAATAGGATTGCACAATATCAACAACAAAAAACTCTCTCACCCTAGCCACTATCAATCAAATCCGGGGCTTCCATCGTCAATTGATCGATGGTAAGCCCCCCCCCCCCCACCCCCCCCCCCCCCCCCCCACCACACACCACCCTACTCCTCATATGAAACAGAA
>JAYMSF010001559.1:0-11826 GCA_036897335.1 Silene vulgaris
TATTGTCTCTAAAAAAAAAAAAAAAAAAAAAAAAAAATAAAAACCAAAAAAAAAAAAAAAAAAAAAAATTCAAATTGAGATAAATCAGCAAAATTGCTCCAAGGACATGGGGATTGAGATAATGGAGCCAAATTCATGCATCAGACTGATGCTGTCATAGCACAACCATTTTTCTTCATCTTCGCCCTCATTCTTTCTCCATCATTTCTCCTATTGCTCGAGGTAATTTTCATACTCCTTTACTCCGTTCCGATCATTTGTTTACCTTTGATTAAATACCGGTCTTAAAGAATAAAAAAAATAAACAAATGATCGGGAGGGACTGTTTCTTTGTTGGGAATTTCTGGTTTGTTTAATTCATTTATAATACCTCTATACGACTATACCAATCATTTGTTTACCTTTGATAAATACTCGTCTCAAAGAATAAAGAGATGGCAAATAAATGATTCAGATTTCAGACGGATAAGTGTTGTTTTATTGGGAATTTCTTGTTTGTTTAATTCATTGATAACTTTAGTTATTCAAATCTATGGACATTTTTTGGGTGTTTTTCTGTTGTGAAAGATGATAACATTTTAAATCTATGGACATTTTTACATAATTGTTAACAAATAACACAAAATGAGAATTTTTTCAATCATGGGTCAATTTTTTTGCTTTTTATTGTGAATGATGATTTTTTGTACATAATTCCCAACAAATTTAGTGTTATTTTGTTGGGAACTTCTTGTTTGTTTAATTCATTCATAATCTTCTCATTCAAAAGATGGGTTCTTGATTAGTGGGTCTGAATTATTTGGGTGTTTTTTCCTTTGATTTATGATAACTTTATTATTAAATCATACTCCCTCCGTCCCAGTCTCCGTCTCAGTCATTTGTGTAACTTTTTTTTATTCGTTGTGAGAGGTAATTTAATCAAAGGTAAATTAATGACTGATTGGGACGGAGTGAGTACTATTTTTCATGATTGTTAACAAATAATGTTATGCAGGAAGTGAGAGTGTGGTGTATGAAGGGACATTAGATGGGAAAGAAGTGGCAATTAAGAAACCAATTTTATCAACTTCTGATGATCTTGATAAATTCCATAAAGAATTGCAGATTTTATGGTATGGCCACATTTCAATTTCTAATTTTTTTTTTTCTTTTGTGTGTGTGTGTTTTTAGGATAAGTTTTCGGTGTTTGATGCCTTTGTGTTTACTGTCTTTGGTCATTACATTGATTTAGTTTGTTCATGATATACCTTTTGTTCAACAGTTCAAGTGGTAATTTTGTTCTGACTTGGAAATTTACCCTCTGGTAATGTTACCCCTGACAATTCATTTTGACCGCATGTCCGACACGACACTTTATTTTAGACCGAAAAATTGAAAACTTTGTGGAAAATAACTGTATCCTACACTGAGACAGCGTGTCTGTGTTCGGAACTTGCAGTCGAGGCGCAGTAACATATCCTTGTCGCCTGTGGGACTATGAATGCTAGCTGGATCAATCTTTGTTATAATTGGTAATTTGAGTCGTTTTAAATAGGCAATGTTAATTACGCCTAAGAAAAATGATTTTCCCTTCCTGTGTTGTTTGTGCATTAATTCAAGTGTAGCAATTACATTGCATGCATGTAGCATTTATACTACACAAAATACACTCAGAAAAATTGTATGAGATTTATTGATTTTTTTTCCATGTATACATTTTTGAAGCAAACTCGATCATCCAGGACTTGGGAAGTTAATTGCGGCTCATGCAAAGCCGCCTAATTACATGTTCTTTTTCGAATTGTATAAGTTGGGCAGTCTTGCTCGAAAGCTACACGTGGATGAGTGGTGCCCTGGAATTCATCAGGCACTTGTTGCGATTCTTCAATTAGGTAAAGCTTTTCCTTATGATGAAAAATTTAGCATGAAACACCTAGCTACTGACAAATTGGAACATCTTAGTGTCTTTGTAGGATTGAACCAGTGTAGTTTCCTTGACGACTTATTTGTGCAATGAAAGCAGTTATTTATGGCATTGTGTCTCATGCAATATATAACTCAATCAATGTATCAACAGAGTTGAGACTAGTTACACTGTTTGTTCATAGCATCTGATGTTGAAGACGATATGAATACTGCTATTTCCTTATAAAAAAAATATAACAGCACTGTAAGAGGATCTTTAATGATAACATTCTGTATATTAGTGACCTAATACGGAGTACTTTTGTGGAAATTTCTGAATACATTAATTATTTAATTCGAAGCTTCACAAAATGGATGTTCTTTGTTTATTAGGGTATCTCGTAATATTCGTTGTGGGTCTCTGAAAACCACCTTGGGGTAATGTTGTTTTTGGTATCTTGAGAAGCTTGTAAGTTTTAATTAGTCAGGGGTAAGGCTATTGACATCTAGACCTGCCAAGAGACTGGCTTTTGGCTACGATTTGATGAATTCTACTATGTAAATTTGGATGTTTGCCATTCAAGAAACCATTTAGGGCAAAGTAGCTTAAACCTCAGTTTATAACGAAATCTATCTGAATCAGGATTGTTGACGTTGTGTGGTCATTTTAATGAAGCTTTCTCATATGAAAGTTAGAGATGTCTTTTTTATTTGGTGTCAGTTGATACTTCAATCATTGCTGGTTAATGAAGGGAATATCAGAAAGGCGTAACTAAAGCTTGCTTTCTTGTTTTCAGCGGAGGCTCTACAGTATCTACATAATCTTGGAATTGTGCACAGAGATGTCAAACCTGCTAATATTCTTGTAATAATTAAAAATCCATCCACTACTCTTCTGTGAATTGGTACCAATTTTTTAATCACTTCATCTGATTTCATAGTTTGTCCTTACGATAATCCTCTGATAAAGCTTCTTGCACTGCTCTGAATTTGATGTTTAAATACAGCTAGGAGAAGATCTTTCGCCGCATTTGGTTGATTTTGGTCTGGCAGAGTATGGCAAAAATCTCAAGAAGGCTTCTCTTGAAAACTGGAAATCATCCGGAAAGCCAACAGGTGGATTCCACAAGAAAAATATGGTTGGCACCCTCATTTATATGGCTCCAGAAGTTTTGAGGAAGGAGATACACACTGAAAAATCAGATGTCTACAGTTTTGCCATAACCGTCAAGTATGACCCTGCCTTTTTTTATATATAGTCATAGTCGTTTATGCATGCTGAACACTGCACTTTCAAAAAGTACTTTCCATAATGATAAAAAATGTTGAAAATGTAAATTTCTTGCAACATAGTTTAGCCGTATCTTGGTATATATAGTCGGTTGGTATGCGACATATCGGCGGATATGTGTAGTTTATTTTAGCATATGTCGCTATTTTGACGTTAGAGGCCTCAAGGCCAGTACTTTGGCCGATATTTGATTGATAGGGCTATGGGCTATGGGCTATGACCAACATCTAATGGACATATCCGAAAGTAGACTGATACACATAATGTGACCAATACAATGACAAGTTGCAATAAACTTTGCCAAATGCCTTGCCATCGTCTATAGTATGCCACCTCATTTCACAACCTTTACTGTGATTGCGACCTAATCTGCAATAATACAAACAAGCATGGTTCGTATAATTGGCTCTGCATCATCAGAGGTCTGCATTCATAGTTGATAGAAGTAAAGTCAAATGTTATGTAATGTATGCTAGTAATTTTTTTCTTTGGCAATAAATATAATTTCTGTTAATCGTGGTCCTTTGCAGTGAGCTTCTGACTGGGGTTGTCCCATACACTGATCTTCGCACTGAGGCTGAGGTATTATTCATGATGAATTGATGTTTATACTTTCTACTCTGAATCTTTATTCCAATACACATTGGTTATTTGTCAGCAGCCTTACCTCTCTGTTGGAAACACTTCTAAGTTGGATGATTAATGTCATGGCTATTTAGGACAAAATATTTTTGTTTATTCCTAACCATGAACAATTTGAGGAAGCACCAGGAACGAGGACTAGAATGAGCACTCTGAGAGGGAAAGGAAAATAAACAAATAAATGAATTTGATGAAATGATTGCCTTGTGAAGATGTTTTTTTCTCCTGTTTGCTCTAGATATAGTGCCTCAGCACCTAGTATCAGTGTATCACCCATGCATGCATTGGGAATATGATTTCTCTTGGCTATGTGACTATACCGAGCATATGATTCTGGTACGTGATGCATATGATTCTTGTAGGCTCATACTGTTCTGGAAATGAACTATACCGAGCAAAAACTCGTTGCAGCTGTTGTGTCCGAAGGATTGCGGCCTGTTTTAGCTAATTTGGAATCAGGTGCACCATTGAGTTTGTTGTTACTTATCACAAGATGCTGGGATGCTGATCCCAACAACAGGCCATCTTTTACAGACGTAGTAGCAGAACTTAAGTCAATTTGCAATGAAGTGAAAAGTGTTGAAGACAAGAGGAATGTAGCTAATGTTCTCGCTCCTCAGAAATTGATGGAACAAAGCCTCAGCTCTCAGCATTATGGTGATAATATAAACTGGTTTTCTCAAGGTGCGGGAATCCCGAGCAAAATTTCACTTGGTCTTGGTAGAGCTACCCCTATTGATTATTACGATGATGATTCATCTTATATACCCATTCTGTCTTGGGGTTCTTTTGCTACATGCGGACAGAGGGAGGCAATGGAAGACACACACTTTACCTTGCCTCATTTTTCTGATCAGAAAGATATCCACTTTTTCGGGATCTTTGATGGTCATCGAGGTGAGTAGATGTTGAAATGCCGAGTATTTCTAATTGTTAACTTTTAGGCCTAGTTTTTTTTTCAATGGACTAACCTAGTGGTATGAGTACTGTAAAATATTTTCTAATTTGTATTTTTTTCTCAGCTAATAGCGCCCTCGTTCTTGTCGTCTGAATGTTTCCCAATGAGTTATTTAAGGACATATTAGACCTAGTTATCTCCACAATCCACATTAAAAAGTCCTGCGAATATCATGTAGTCTTAACTTGTCATGCAAAGAGTTCTTTTAAGGCGATCAGCTACTCCTAAAAGCTAATTATTTCCATTCCTTCGTGTGCTTACATCATGGTGGTAATTAGTCTGTGATATCATTGTACGTGCATGTCAAGTAAATTCTATACAAGGTTAGTGTTACCACGTTTTGAAGCAAAATTACCCGCATTTATGTCACAATGACCGTCATCAGATTGTGACGAGTGATTCCTATATCAAGTCTCACCAAAATTTAATACCATGATTATGATGATTTATTGAACCACTGCTAAATGATTGTTTGTGTGAACTGAGCATTATGCCACGCTTTATGTATTTACAGGTGCTGCTGCTGCTGAGTTTTCTGCTCGAGCTTTACCCGGTTTGCTGCAAGGTCTGAATCACAGTGTCAGGTGGTTTTTGTTTTCATGGTTCAGGATATTTTCTTTCTATGGCTTCTTTTTCAGTTACTGAGATGAAATCTAAAATGCTATAGCCATCAGGAATACCTGGTTAGAGCATTTGAGGAGACCGATGCTTCATTCAGAAGTGTACTGGAGGCACACCGTCAGTCAAAGGGCTCAATTAAGAAAGACTGGCATCCTGGTTGTACAGCAATAGTTGCTCTTCTTGTCAAAGATAAGCTTTTGGTGGCGAATGCGGGGGACTGCAGAGCTATTTTGTGTAGGTCTGGCAATGCTATTGCACTAAGCAGGGTAAGCGAGAAATTTAACCACGTTCTATTTACCGACTTGAACTTAACGTCTAAATTCTAAATCATTAAAGTTCACTTGCTAGGATCACGTCGCCAGCTGTCTTGAGGAGAGAAACCGTGTTATTGAGGCTGGGGGAGTAGTGAAGTGGCAAGTTGATACATGGAGGGTCGGTTTGGCTGCTCTTCAGGTTTGTCAACTTTTACTGTCGATTTTTTACTTTCTCGTGTAATTAGTTGATCTTGATTAAAAAGAAATACTTTTATGACAACAGTACTAATTGCGCTCTTTTTTTGTAAAGGTTACACGCTCCATTGGTGATGATGATCTCAAACCGTCTGTGACTGCTGAACCAGAGATAACAGAAAATAGTCTTTGTCCAGAAGACGAGTACCTGGTAAGAGCCATTGTCTTAACAAGTATTCTCCCTGATCTTTTTTTAATATACGTCGAAGTACATGCAAAGGTTTTTATGTTGCTCTTAACATACGGAGTATGTTTTATCTAAGGTGTAAATGTTTAAGCTTATACTACTGGAAATAAGTTCTCATATCCTCGATTTTAGCCTTCTAAAAATTTACCTCCAACACGCCTTCCAGTTGGTTATCTCATTTTTGTTGAAGTGATGTAGAATACCGAGTCTATATGCTTTTACTATCTAATTAATCCTGCACTTATGTGAACTAAGCTAGCTGATAAAGTCATTGAGTGGTGGTACTTAGAACTCGGTATCACAACCCATTAGCTTCAAAACTCCCCGATCTTGGGCTTACTATTGCTGTCGAGCTTGCCCGATACCTATGATGAGCCTCAAGCCATAGATGAGTTTAATCAGACGGTAAGTTTCTTTAGCCTCTAAAAGCAAGCAAATAAGTCCTTCACCTGGCCAGCTAGCCTCTTGTTTGTAAACCATGGAGTTGTGTATCTTATGGCCCCTGATTGCCTTTATACAATCTATTCAGCCATCGCATTTTTTAAAGATATGACCGGGAAATTGGGATATTCATACTCCTAATATATATGCTATAGTTTTCATGTGCTATGAACATGTAGTTAACCAAAATAAAGTCGTTGAATCCTCAGGTGATGGCTAGTGATGGGCTGTGGGATGTGATGAGCAATGAAGAAGTGGTGAGCATTATAAGGGACACTGTTAAAGAACCCAATATGTGCTCTAAAAGACTAGCTACCGAGGCTGTGCAGCGTGGAAGCAAGGATAACATCACTGTGATTGTTGTGTTTCTTCGACCCGTTACAACAGCTGAAAGGATTTATTAGCCGAAACTCTGGCTTGTTTGTTTCTGTGCATATGGAAGTTATACATGTCTAATGAGGCTTGTTTTGTATGCCAGATTGTTGAAAGAGTATGTTTATAGGTCCCGGGATCTCATGAGGTGTTTGTATAAGCACAAAATTTCATTTGCAACGTCTCACAAGACATGACTGTTTAAATAATGATAAAAAGAAAGGTTGTGAGATGTCACAAGTACCTTCTCGTCACAAGCAAGAATAGTTGTATTAGATCAGTTTGCGGTTAAACAAACCCAAATACAAAGGAACATTTGATACGATCATTGCTTATTTGGTTATACAGTATAGACTAATGAAAGTTAAAATCTTCTAAACTACTTGAACTAAACAAATTCGAGTGTTCACGAAAGATTTGCTTACAAGTAATTTGCTCAAAGATACATAAATCCGAAGGACATGCATGGATGGCCAGCCCACGGATTGGTTTAACACCCTAATAGCGAAAAATAGGGCGATCCTAAATTCTTCTGATCTGCTGCAAACCAAAACTTAATTTACGCTTCTACTGACGAAAAGACCAGATCCGTCAATTTCAAGTTATAGCAGTCAGGTTCACTTGAAGTATGCAATATCGACGAGAACTTTTCCAAGGTAAAACTATCAACCTACAAACAGGGTATATGATGACATGAAATACATAGATTTTGAAGCATTACTTAAATATTAAATTAAATTAACAAGAACTTTTCTTATTGGTAATCATGATTAAGTTCAAAACTGAACAAGGAGTATCCAAGATGAGATAATCCCTTAACCCAAATTTAGGAAGCACACCAAGATAATTTCTTACTATCAATGTGATTGACAAGTTCAGAAACTTAGAAGTCGATCTCAGATTGCTAAAAGGTGCAGCGAATATGTAGATAGTACATCAAGGGAAATAAACCTCTTAACTTTCATAAAAGAAAGAAATATACAAGGGAATTTCAGCTGTACCTAAAAATTGGTGGTTCTTACTGATCAATACTTCGAGCTGATATGGTATGTGATATTATACTCCTGCAAGAAGAAAAAAAAACATTTTAGTTAAGATTTCAGATTTAAAACTATTGAAGAAAGCATTCCGATACGTAATTTACTTCCATGTTTTAAACAAAATCAAGTTAAGATAAGAACAAGATCAAAGATGAGTAGTACTGTATTAAAGTTGTGCATGGTGTGAACTGTGAAGTAAATCGACCCATTAAAAGAATCCAAACAAATTTAACCAAATATCTTAAAAGAAGGCAGATGTCAATTAGTTTAACTAATAAAGTGATGAGCGGTGATACTCATAGAGTCATAACTCGGGTTTGAAACCCGCCCATTTAAACAAAAGAAGTTTTAGGAAGAGATCAATATACTTAGTGATATCTACTTACCATCTACAGCTGTAGACCTCCACAGATTTTGTAATCCTATTCATTTGAGGATATCATACCATTCTTGAGAGTAAGCATTAATAAACTAGTTCTGGAGTTCTCGATATAAAACCAGATGTTCTGACTTGATTTTCACCCACAGAGATTCAAACCTTAATAAAAAAAAGAGCAAGTTCCAAAAAAACCATGGAAACGCCAGGTTCCGAATCCTTTAGAGAAGTCGATCAAACTCTTTCACAGTTACCCCCAAAAAAACGCCCTTCTGATAGGGGTAAGTCAGTCGATGACGAACCACCAAAAAACGAAAACCTCCAAACAAACTCCAATTCAAGTGATTCATCGAAAATCACTTTATCTGCTGCCCAACAACCCCAAAATATTGACTCTCAAAACCGGCCAAAACCTTGCATTGATCAAGAGCCACAGAATGTTGGACTTAATGAGGAGAGGAAAGGAGAATCTTCCAGATCGTCTTCTCCTCCTCCTGTCCCTTTGGCTTTCAGTCCCTCTCGACGTCCCATGGCTTGTATTGATCAAGAGCCGCAAAAAGTCGGACTTCATGAGGAAAGTAGGGGAGAATCTTCCAAATCGCCTTCTCCTCCTCCTCCTGCCCCTTTGGCTACCAGTCCCTCTCAACGTCCCATAGCCTGCATTGATGAAGATCCACAAGAAGTCGGACTTAACGAGGAAAGTCAAGGAGAATCTTCCAAACCGCCTTCTCCTCCTGCTGTCCGTTTGGTTCCCTTTCTACGTCCCATATCGTGCAAATTCTGCGACCAGAAGTTTGCCACTACACAAGCACTCGGGGGACACCAAAACGCACACAAGAAAGAGAGGGAACTTCAAAAGGCCATGGAAGCAGCGAATGACCTTCGCTTAAACAGTCTCCCAGGGATATTATCACGTCCACACCGTGGGCCCCTTTTAGGACGTCGTCATCCATATCATCCGTACAATGGATATGGCCAGGGCTCAGGATTTCAGGCAAGGTCTGTTTACTCTCACCCCAACACAGGTTACCCCCAGGGACAAACTAATGTTACACAGACCATGCAGGATTACATGGGGGGTTCTTCAATAAAGCCTGCAGATGCATCATTTCATGGGTGGACCGCACGGTATGCTCCTCCTATAGGTCCTATAGGAAGATCCAATGGGCCCACATACTTTAATCCTTTTGCAGGTTCTAGCTCGACGTCTTTTCTGCAGCCAATGGCGAATCAAGCTAATCTCGCCGGACATCGCATGGAATCCACGGCCCTCGGCTTGTCCTTGAAGTGCAATGAATTTGGAAAGACGAATTTGCCTCCAAAGCCTGATGATCATTTAAAGTCTGAATTACCTATGAGGCAAAATGAATCTACTGAGCTTGATCTGGAACTAAAACTTTGATTAGGGTTATATTTACCTTTTTTATTTCAATGTTAAGATTCTAGTTTTTATTTTCAGCCACCACAACATGTCAATTCCATTGTATGATAGTTTCAGTTTAGTTTGATATGATACTTCATTGTTCTCTCACTTGTTCTCTGATCTCTCGCAATTTTTTGTCTCAAAGAATTTTCATATATCGAGTCTAAAATAAGAAAAAAGGTGCATCTCTACAAGCAACATTAAGAATTGTAATCAGAAAGGATCATATAATGATGTGAACCTGACCCTTCCCTTTTCCATTCGATATAGATTAATTTTCTACTCATCAAGGTGTCATGTAAGCACAATGAATCAGCCTGAAACATCAGTAAACCAGAACCTCACATATACATTTCACAAACTAAACAGAATACTCCGTATCTTTCATGGAATTGAGGGAAACGTAAACAGTTCCTTAAAAGACTCAGACTTTTTGAGAAAAATCTCATCTTAACAGAATATGACTGTACTGACAGCAGACCGTATCTGAACCTATTTAGTTTGTGGACTATTATCTCTAGGGGCTTGTTTCGATGGCAAAATGGGAGGGGAAGGGAGGGGAGGGGGAAGGGAAAGGAAGAGAAGGGGAGAGAGGAGGAATGGAGTGTGTGTGTTTGGTTACAATTTCCCTCCAAATCCTTCCTGTGTTGGAAGGATTTTAGTTTGCCTTTGAGGAGGGAAAATGGATCCCTCCAAATCCCTCCCCCTCCATTTCCCTCCTACCGCTTTTGTTATCCAAACAAGGGATTTTGTATCCCTTCCTTTCCCTCCAAAACCCCTCATCCAAACAAGGCCTAAATGTATGTCATATATAAGCTGAAAACATCTGCAATTCCAGTATGAGCGTTTAATTATGCTGAGTTTAAAGCTGATTCATTTCTTGCCAAATCGTCATAGCTAATCAATAAATAAAAATTAACTCATCTCAATCATAACTAAGAGATAACCGAATGAAAGTTGGAAACTGCCAAGAGAAAAATGCATTTCTACCAATCATAAGGGTCTTATTCCGTCTAATACCTTATCATTAGCCAATACTCCAATAGCCATTACCTCCAAGGGTTTACTAGGAAAATAAGACAAACTCTTATGAAATACCTACTTCATTTCGTCCCACAAGATCTTAACAAACATATGCATTCACTTAACTTCATGTGATTGCAAGCATTATTCAACGCAACGGCGATGTTATAACCAATAGGCTCATACTCATGAGTCATGATCAACAATGCAGCTATAATTTGCAGATTCACAATATTTAAGCTCCCTAAACACCACAAATTAGCAATAATAATATTAATATTTTTACATGATCCATCTCTATTACGTAGCATTCGACAACGTAGATTCGATTACTTCACCTTAGCAAAGCCGATAATTCAATCAATTCCAAATTCAATTGAACCCTAACTTTTCCCCCCAATTCCAGCAGTAATGATTCATCATCCTCAAACTCATATAACTTTATCACCTTGATTATTAATTACCTTAAAACTACCAATAAATTAAATTCAATCGTAAATTTAATTACAACAAACTAATGAATCACAAATTTTACCTTATTCATCCTCTCGAAAAAAGAAACAAATTAGGGTCAAATAATCAGTAAATTCACCAGTTTTTAGCAAAATGATGCGTAAAATTGGATGACAAATTACCTGAATTCTTCGTTATTGAGAATCAATTTGGCGCCAGAACCCTAATTGCAATCATCGGCGTATACTTGGCGCCAATTTTGTATTGGTTTTTTCTTTGTTTTCTAACAACTATACCTGAATTTTGAGCTCCCCTAGCCCCGGACTAAAACTGACTCCACTTAATCAAACATTTTAATTTAGTGCAAATAAACCGTGTATTAGGGTTGTAAATGATTTGAGCCAGTTCGACAAGCTCCTAGAATCGGTTCGGTCAAAGCTCAAGCTTGAGGCGAGCATGGCTGAATACGAGCCAAGCCCGAGTTTAGCAAGGCTCGCCTTGAAAGCTCGTTTAAGCTAATTATAATTTTTTTTGTATAATTTTTATACTTTTATATAATTCTTATTTAAATTATAGGGAGTATGTTATTTAGATATAAATATATTA
>JAYMSF010001560.1:0-11822 GCA_036897335.1 Silene vulgaris
TTACAAAATTTTCTTTACAAGATATTACAAAAAAAAAAAGAATAAAAAATGTAAGAGATTTGTACAATTTCTTTTACAAACACGAAAAAACCCCAAGTTACTCAACGACGCAAGCTAGGAAATGCGAGGAGGGGAAGTTCGACAGATGGGACAAACGCCTTTCGAGCTAAGCCACTGATCAATACATTCAACATGGAACCGATGAAGACATTCCGGCAAAATTTTCAATGTTTCCTTAGGGCGATAATCGGAAAGGCAAATCGGACAAGTGTTGTTGTCGGCTTTGATAAGGCGACCGCTCTCACCAATCACAACCATCGGGTATGAGTCGATTGTGACCTGATTGAGACCCTCGATGTTAGTTGTAGTCGTAGTTATTGTGTTAGGACTAATTGTTGCGGTAGCTTGCTCATTCCTGCTCCTTCGATATCGACAATAACCAAATATAACCATCATCACCAATCCACATATGCATAGGCCTAACCCCAGTTGTGGCGGGGCTGACGGAAATCCAGATTTCGAGTCTTTTCCCGGCGGTAGAGGAGGCACAATACTTCCTAATTTCACATAATATAAACGGTAAGTTTTCTAAGAGACGGTATTATTGTTGAGATGACATCATACTCTACCTATGATAACAACAATTATACCCTCATCGATCTTTCCTCCTAACTACCAAGCCTAAGCCGAATCGTCCCTTCGAGGTAGGAAATGTTGGAGGAAAACTCTCTTACGCCCTTTCTCCTCCGTTTCCCTCGTAGTTTTTGTATCCAAATAAACACGGCCTAGGTGATCTTCGCTCTTTAGTAAGCGACTAGTGTCGATTCAAAAATGGATCTAATATTTACTATGGGTGATCGAAATTTGACAACAAAGCGAAGACCATAGAGAGAAAAGTAAAAAGGCGCTTACCGTCCCAATTAAGATTGATGGTGGAAATTTGACTGAGCTGCATAGAATAGGTGGATGATACAGGAACATTCAAAATCTTCATTAACGTGCACTTCAAACTATGACCATTCTTCAACATATCCGTCTTGGTGCTAATTACAGTATAATCCGACCCACTAAGGCACTCGATTCGATCATATTCTTCGAAATTATTGTCATTAGAACAATTGTACAACCAAAATTTCTTCGTAATCCCATCTGGGTTGAAACGGGTTTTGTCGAGATTAAGAGCCATTAGTTTTTGAGGAAGACAATCATCATATACATCTGAGAGAAAAATCTTTTGACTGTCGTAAAAGATACCTTCAACTCTCAAAACGACGTCGCTTTGGAGTTGAATGAGAGTTCCTAGGATATTGTCGCGGTGTAAATCGAACCCTGGAATTCCACAGGACTTGGGTTGTTGATCAATGATTCGGAATGGATATGAAACTGAGATGTCGACTAACGTCCCGCTTTTGGGGCATTTAGCCGGGTCGCATGGTTCGCCATTGGTCGAATTTAGTAGTTCGAATAAGATAGATAATATGATGAGTTTTATATAAGTTTTGATCATGATTTTTGGTTTGTTTTGCCCAATTAAATTCCATTTTTTCGTCGATAGTATATAGTTGTAGACATTTGTGGCTTAGTCAATTGCCAGAGGAAATGCTACTTGGAGGAGGTTGAACTGAAGAATTAATCTAATGTTAGATTAATTCCTTGGAACGACCAAATCTCGCAACTCGCAAATATATTATTAAGAACACTCAGTATAATCAATGTCAAATGGACATTTCCGATTTGATTAAGAATCAATTCCGTCAATGAATCATCTATATCATCGATACTCAACTAAGCCGTCCAAGCCCGAGTATATAAGCACATAAATTGGAGCGGCATGCGACAAGACACATTCAACTGTTACTTCGAAGATCATAAGATTAAAATCTCATTTAGTCGACTTATCCAAGTTTTATTCGTTGACTACTTTCAAGTACAGGCGTAAAGATGGAAGATCATCTTTATAAGCGTTCACCAACTAATATATTGTTGGACCTTTAGTCCTAATTAATTGTTTTGATAATGACAGTAATGATTTGTATATGGACTTAATATTATAAACATATGAGTGTAATTGTGTGCTCAAGTCTTAATATAGAAAGGAACAATTACAAGACGCAAGTCTTAAGATCATCTTTATAAGCGTTCACCAACTATAGTAGTATGAGGTTTTTTGGGGGAAGAAGTCCAAGAGTAAATCCGTGAGGGCCTCATCGACTCAAAGCGAACTATACCATACTATTATGGACCGAGGACATCGATGCAGCAGGGCCCCAAAAGAGGGTATCAACGCTTCCTCAAAAGTCGAAACTATAAGAAAAAGACTCGGACGAAAAGTCAGAAAGGAAAATAGTTTGATTTCGAGTATATATGGTAAAGAGCAAAATTGTCTGGTAGAAGAAGACTTCATGGTAGATGGAAAGGTATCGGGGCAATTTGCAAAAACGAAACAATATTTTGATTCAAATCTTACACCATAAATGCAACGATTTATCCCTTAATGGAAGAAAACCTCAAGAGCAGGGGTGTCTTAAAATAAACGGAGACCTGGTGCACCAAAAGAAAAAATAAGGCCCTAAATATGAATGTACAAGTGTAATATACTTCGAGGTTTGTATTGAATTTTATCAATAAAGCTTGTAAATTCTGTTATCAAAATCGGAGTCCCGGTTCCGCCGCATGTGGTTGCCAAGGGCCTTAGACGCCCCTGCTCAAGAGTCTCCCTACTCGAAAATTTATCAGCCGTTCAACATAAATCAGCTTCCTAAACCGTCAACCAAATTGAATTTACAAACAAGACGTAATAAAAGCAATAAATCAAGAGTAATCAGGGGTCAAAGAACGGGATGCTTGAATTCTACAAACAGGACAAGTAGCATTTCTAGAGAGCCATTCATCTAAGCAATCAGCATGGAATCTATGCAAACATTCCGGCAGAATCTTCAGAGTGTCGTTAATAAGATACTCCGTTAAGCATATAGGACACGTGTTATCATCGTGTTGAAGCATTCTCCCACTTTCTCCAACCACAACCCTTGGATACGAATCTATCATTTCCTGGGTTAGCCCCTTGGGCGGCACAGCGTCAGCTTGGATATCTGGGGATGGTGGATTCGGAACTGCGCCCATAAGCACCCCTCCGACCAGGATTAGTATTTGGTTTTGGTTCCGACTGTAAGTCCAACACCCTAAGATTAGGAAGCCTGTCAGCGCGGCAATTACTGCTATTAGGATGTAAATATCGACCATTATTGTTAATGTTTTTGTATTATTTGTTATTCCGAGTTTGAAACTGATTAACTAACTAGTACTTGTTATAACGTATTTAGATTTGGCCGACTTAATGTTCATATTTGTTTATACAAGTTGACGGTTGAATTAGTATCGTCATGGAGTGCTAAACTACTACTACTAGGGGAATGAAGAGTCCATGGATCCAATAGAAATACTAACTAGTGGTGATGGTGTCGAGTTGGACGACTTGTTTAGGGTTGATGGCTGAGCTGAGGTGTCTTTGTCGGGGGAGTGAGGGCGGCAATGGTTCGCTTGATCGTGGTGATGGGAATTGTGGTGGTAGATGGTTTCTGAGACAGGACTCGTCAATAGATGAATTCCATGAAACAATTAATTCCCGGAGATGAATTCCATGACGATTTGAGTATGATGAAGGAACATTCAATATCTTCACAAACTTACACTTCGGAATACTACCATTCTTCATCATATCCATCTCGATGCTAATTACAATATAACCACGAGCCACTAACACAATCGATTAGATCATAATAATTGAAGTTACTATAATCACTATTAGAACAGTTGTACAACCAAAAGTTCTTCGTAACCCCGTCTGGATTAAAAAGGAGTGTTGTCGAGATTAACTAAATACTCCGTATTAGTTAATTCCTTGGAACAACGAATTCTCGCAAACTCAAATATATTACGGAGTATATAATCACTTAAATTGGAGCGAAAAAGACGCATTCAACTATTACTTTTGAAGATTATGAGTAAAATCTCAAGTAGTTGACTGATCTAAGCTAGTGTGTAACTCGTCGATCATCATATATATACACTATAAAATTTTGCTAAACTACGCTAACTAATTCAGATTGAATACAAAGATATGCACAATGTCTTTTACACACGAAAAACCGAAGTTAATCATGTAAGGAAGTGCGAGGGGGAGAAGTTCGACAAACCGGCCAAAGGCGAAAGGCCAATAACAGGGTAAAAGGTCACTTTCTGTTAGATATGTATGTTATTTGTACAATCTCTTTATACAAACACGTATGGAAATTCAAATATTTAATCAAACTGTCGAAGTTGCAAGGAAGCTAAGTACGAGGAGGAAGAGCTCAACAAATGGGACAAACGCCTTTCGAGCTAAGCCACTGATCAACACATTCAACATGGAATTGGTGAAGACAATCCGGCAGAATTTTCAATGTTTCCTTAGGGTGATAATCGGAAAGGCGAATCGGACAAGTGTCGTTGTCTGGTTTGATAAGGCGACCGCTGTCACCAATCACAATCACTGGGTATGAGTCGATCGTGACCTGGTCTAGTCCCGCGATGTCAGCTGAAGTCGCAGTTATTGCATTCGGGCTAATTGTTGGTGTAGCTTGTTCATTTCCGTTTCTTCTATTTCGACACCAATCAAATATAATTATTATCACCAATCCACAGAGGCTTAGGGCCAACCCCAATTTTAGTTTGGTAGATGAAAATCCGGATTTCGAGTTTACCGGAGGTAGAGGAGGAGGCACAACAGTCGTTTCAAATTTCACATAATATAAACTGGTAAGTCTTCTGTCAAACGGTTTTATTTTGGGATCGCTAGATGCCTATAGTGTAGTAGTCGTTACGTCTTACAATGAGAATTTTTTTTATGAAAACTAATGCTCTTGGTGAGAGTTGAACCATGGTGTTCTTGTTTATAAAGTGAAGCTCCAACAATTCAGCCGATTGAAGATTAATTCCCCCCAAATCCGCCCCTGATAGTTACTGATATATTTTCGTGAAATTAAATTTTTAAGGCGTGCCGTAATTGAAGTACATGCTAGAAAAACCGTCGTTAGGGACTTAGTATCACCAGGAAACTTGGCTTACCGTTTGAATTAAGATGAATGGTGGAAATATCACCGAGATTCGCAGAAATTGGCGACGATACAGAAACATTCAACATCTTCACAAAGTTGGATTTCGAACTATGACTATTCTTCGTCATATCCATCTGGTTACTAAATAATACAGAATAAGCCGACCCACTAAAGCAATCGATTTGATCATAATCGACTAAACTGTCGTCATTAGAACAATTGTACAACCAAGGTTTCTTCGTAATCTCATCTGGGTTGAATCGGGCTTTGCTGAGATTATGAGCCATTAATTTCTGAGGAAGACAATCATCATATGCATCTGAGAGGAAAGTCTCTCGACTATCATAGAAGATATTTTGGCAGTGTAAATCGAACTCTGGAATTCCACAGGACTCGGGTTGTCGATTAGTGATTTGGAATGGATATTGGATTGAGACGGCGTTTAAAGTGCCGTTTTTAGGGCAACTACTTGGGTTGTAGGGTTCGCCATCGCTTAAATTTAATAGTTCGAAGAAGATAGAAAATATGATTAGTTTTGTGCAAGTTTTGATCATGATTTTGTATTGTTTTGCCCAATTAAACTCCATATTTTCTTCGATACAGAGTCGTATATAACTGTAGACATTGCTGGGCTTAGTCAATTGCCAGAGGAAATGCTACTTGGAGGAGGTTGAACCGAAGAATTAATCAAATGTTTGATTAATTCCTTGGAACGACAAATTCCCGCTGTTCCGATTTGAGTAAGAATTGATGAATATGATCGACAATGGACCGACTCGACTGATCATCGTATACTTACAATATATAGCTTTGCTAAACTACTGTTAGATAGCTGATTCGTACAGAATGAATATACAGATTTGTACGATTTCTTTTACAAACACGAAAAATCCAAAATTACTCATTGATGGAGGGAAGTGCGAGGAGGAGAAGTTCGACAAATGGGACAAACGCCTTTAGAGCTGAGCCACTGATCAATACATTCAACATGGAATCGATGAAGACACTCGGGCAGAATTTTCAAAGTCTCCAAAGGTTGATAATCGGAAAGGCAAATCGGACAAGTGTTGTTGTCGGGTTTGATAAGGCGACCGCTCTCACCAATCACCACCACCGGGTATGAGTCGATTGTGACCTGATCAAGGCCCTCAATGTCAGTTGCTCTACTCGTTGTTATTGCGTTAGGATTAATTGTTGCAGTAGCTTGCTCATTTCTCCTCCTTCGATATCGACAATAACCGAATATAATTATCATCACTATTCCACAGATTGATAGGGCTAACCCCAGTTTTGATGGGACTGAAGAAACTCCAGATTTCGCGTCGTTTCCCAGAGGTAAAGGAGGCACAATCGTTCCTAATTTCACATAATAGAAACAGTAAGTTTCCCGAGAGACGTTTTTTTTTTTTCGCGATGGCCAAATGTTTAAATTGTCAACAATAACATCGATAAATGATTACTTCACAAAACGAAGACCATAGAGACCGAAAAATAAAAAGCCGCTTACCGTCCCAATTAAGATTGATGGTTGAAATATCACTGAGTTGCATAGAAGCATATGACACAGGAACATGTAGAATCTTCATAAACTTGCAGTTCGAACTCCCACCATTCTTCATAATATCCTTCTCGGCGCTAATTAATGTATAATCCGATCCACTAAGGCAATCAATTCGATCATAATCGAAGAGGTTATTACCAATAGAACAATTGAACAACCAAAAATCCTTAGTAATCCGATGTGGATTGAAAGGAGTGTTGTCGAGATTAAGAGACATTAATTTTTCTGGAAGACAATAATAATTTGGAGCTGACAGGTAAATCTCTTGCTTGTTGTAGAAGATACCTTCAACCACCAAAACGAGGTCATTTGGGAGTTGAATGAGAGTACCTAGGACATTGTCGCAGTATAAATCGAACCCTGGCATTCCACAGGACTTGGGTTGCTCATCATTGATTCTGAATGGATATCGAACTGAGACCGCCATTGTATTCCCGCTTTTGAGGCAACTACTTGACTTGCAAGGTTCGCCACTGATAAAATTTACTAGTTCGAAGAAGATAGAGAATATGATGAGTTTTCTGCAAGTTTTGATCATGATTTTTGGTTTGTTTTGCCCAATTAGTTTCCATTTTTGCGTCGATAGTATATAGTTGTAGACATTTCTGTGCTTAGTCAATTGCCAGAGGAGAGGAAATGCTAGTTGCAGGGTTGAACTGAAGAATTAATCAAAAGCGAGATTAATTCCATGAAACGACATGTTCTCGCAAATTACAAATATATTATGAAGTGTATGTATATATGAGGGTCAGCTGAACATTTCCGATTTGGGTAAGAATTGTTTTCGACAATGAATCATCAATATGATCGACACTTGACCAAATCTGCATATATACAAAAGACACATTCAACTATTACGATGAAGATTATACGAGTAAATTAATCTCGATGAATAAAAAGCGCTACATTGTAAAGATTATGTGTATGAGATCAATCACAAAAATACAAGGCATATACGGTACAAATTAACATAATATTTGCGCTATACATGATTTTGTTAGCGGTAAATCTTGTAAAGACGGCCTTGTTTAATTACGCGTATGAGTTATTATATGGAGTATACACTTAGGAGACAGTGAAAAATTAGGATTAGTGATTGGAAGAAGTACGAGGGGTATTCGCCCTACAAAAGGGACAAACACCTTTAGAACGAAGCCATTGATCGATACAATCAGCGTGGAATTGGTGGTTGCACTCTGGCAGTATTTTCAAGATCTCCTGTGGGCAGTAATCCGAAAGGCATATGGGACAGGTGGTGTCATCGGGATTGGTAAGTCGACCACTCGCGCCAATCACTATCACTGGGTATGAATCGATCGTGACCTGGTCAAGACCGGCTAGCGTAGAACTCGTGCCTAATACCCCACTTTGAGTGTTCATTGTTGACACAGTAGGTTGCCCGTTTCTGCGAAACTGACAACTACAATAACGACAACAACAACATAGACAGATTATGAGTGCGATCACCGTTCCTGTGATTGGTATGATCAGACCGATGGGCTGGCTGTAATAGTAAGAATAAGGTCGATGTCTTGAATTATCTGAAGGTGGTGGTGGTGGTTCTCTAAGTCCTGTCATGTGAATATGTTATAGAAATAATGAAAAATGAATTTACTACAAGAAATTTTAAAAACTATGATTCTTAACAAATACCAAACCGAGCTGAATTTGAATTAAATTCACGGAGTCATAAGGGTGATTTTGATGCTGACGGGATTTGAACCCATGTCATGAGCAATTGAGCACCACCCCTCCCGAGTCATGACTTTACCAACTATGCTAATTGACATATGCTCATACCTTGAGTATTCAAAGTGAAATTATTTACGCTTTGGATACCAGAGTTGAAACTCTACTTGGACATCCAAAATGTAATTATGTCAAACGTTAAACAGTACTCGAAATGAGAATTATCCAAGAATGATAGTTGCTTACCAGACCAAGTAAGATCGATTGTTGAAATATTGCTGAGACTAAAACTAGGAAAAATGGCCGAAACAGTCAAATTCTTGAGAAACTTGCAAACATTCGAAGGAAGGACATCGATTATATCATGATTTGCACTAATAATAGTATAATTTGATCCACTTAGGCAATCAATTTGATCATAACCACGGTAGTTGGGTATCGAGCAATTGTAGAGCCAAAACTTCTTAGAAAAGAATAAGGAAATAGCTGGTTGAAAAGGAGTATCGGTGAGATTAAGAGACAACAACTTTTGAGGAAGGCAACGATCATATGGATCGGAGAGTATTACTACTTCACTGTCATAGATAATTTCATCGACATGTAGCACGACATCCTTAGGGAGTCGAATCAGAGTGCCTAAGGTGTCGTCGCAGTGTAAGTCGAAACCCTCATAGCCGCAGCTCTTCGCTTGCATTGATTTTAGCCGAAATGGAGAGTGAACTGAGACGTCGGTTGTAGAGACACTACTGTTTGATCTCCGAGGGCAGCTAATGGTCTTGCATAAATTTGTACTACATGAAATTTTAATACATAAGAAGCATACTAGAGAAGGTATGATAAGTTTGATAGTACAAGTTTTCATGATTTTAATTTGTACAATTAGCCGATTTTTGTTTTTTGTTTTAAGGTTCAGGATTTGTCTATTTATAATTGATCTGTTCTTTGTTGGTACGTTACACTAAATTTCTTGGCTTAGTCATCAATCGACTATATATAAATTTTCAAATTATCGATATTCATATAAGATGAAATTTACTCATATAATCTTCGATGTTCGAAGTAATAAACTACTAATAATTGAATATGTCTTGATCCAGTGTTGCTCATATGGAGGATGATTCATTGTCGCCTTGTCGGAATCATTTCTTACTGAAATCGAAAGCATTTAGCTGACATTGATATACTTCATAATATATTTGTGAGAACTTTTCGTTTCACGGAATAGCTCTCACATTTGATTAATTCTTTAGTTCAACCTCCAACTAATTGCATTTGATTAATAGTGACTGAGCCCTGAAAAGTTGCAACTCAAGTAACTGCCTTAAAAGCGGGTTTACGTTCGAAGTCTCAGTTCGATATCCATTCCGGATCATTGATGGACAACCCAATTACCCAAGTCCTGCAACGATATCATAGGAAAATTGATATTCCGGCAACCAAAATTCGAGTTTAAATACAAAATTTCTTTGATTTGCGGATAAAATCCCCCCTCTATTAATTTGACAATTAACAATACAAAACAAGCCGTGTATATAATTATTTCGGTGTCATCATCAATGGATGCAAGAATACATATCCTCGGATAATCTTTCGAAACATCAGGGTGTGCTTCGAACTGAGCTATATGCAATCGATTTCGACTGACTCCTAGTACGTGTCGTGAGTTAATTTTATCATTCATAAAATCAGGAAAATCGAGTACACATGGCGTGACAATGTCGGCATCAAAGGGATCTATCACTAAAATTTGCGACGCCCCTTCAAAATATACTTTTATCATTCAAAGTCACTGCCTTTTGATTTGAGAATTTGAAATTTAATCTAGCATTCAAATTCAAGGGATAGGACGTCCATCGACCCGTTTTAGAAGAGTAGATTTGCATCATTTCGGAGCTATTTCCCACAATTCGAACAATCCGAAACCCATCATTGTTGTAATCATTGTAATTAGTTGTTCCTAGCGTACTAACCTCCTTTAACAAGTCCGGCAAATCCAACAGCACTACACGGCGCCCAGGTTGAGTAATAATAATAATCGTAAATTTCTGATGGAAATTCGTCTATAGCTTGCATCAAAGGAACTACAATAAATTGTTTGGTAAGCGGGTTAGCAATATAATAGGCCAATTTGTCAAAGTTTATGCTGCGATCCGTTACCAAGAGGTCATTGTGATAACTGATAAGCAAGGATGTCAATATATCTATTGTCACCAGGGAGGAAATCGAGTCGAAGTTTATGTCTTTGGAAGTAAGGGTGCTCGGTAACAAGGCAGGTAATAGTGCCCATATGTCAGACGAATAAGGTGATTTATATTTCTTTCCTCTGAGGTATATCGTAAAAAGGGAATGTTCAAGGGGAAGATGACGAAGGAGAGTCGGGATTGGAGATAATTGAGTTCCAACGTGTCGAAACGCAGATGTCTCCATTGGAGACTATTGAATATCAACTCTAACGATGTATCGTTTAGATCATCGATACAAATTCGAGTGTTGTCGTGGTCGTCTTCGTTATTGTGTTTAGCGTTGTGGTTACGTGTTTTGCGTGGATGTCGTTGTTTGGCCCTCGAATAGGGCTTGCGTAGAGGAGGGAAATGGAGGGAGTCATCAACATTAAAGCTTAGGGCTGCCATGGCCCATGGATGATTTTGGTTTGTATTGGATATTGTGTCTATTAGGGTTGTAGGGATGTTTTATGTTGAGGTTATATAATATGCCGACTTACATTTCCCGAATCTCTCCGACTTGGTGGGCCTCCTGAGGGTGTTGCAAACCTTCCTCCGCTGGTCCATTCTCCAACCAACCGACCCATGCAACCCCGTCATTGTTCCCGAGGAACTAGTCTTCCTAATCGATCCCTCCCCAGCTATCCCTCAATTGAGGGAAATATTTTCGTTGAGCTCAATCCCCATGGAAATCCGTCTGGCGAGCCACTCGAATGCTGTAAAATTATTCAAAACAATCTCCCGGGTTCGTCAGATGGATCTATGGGCGTCCTGGGATCAAAGAGTAGACGGTCGCCAAATTATGATGGAATTCAGCCCATCAAACCAGATGTTTTACAGCAAAAGGCTCGACAAAATCATCGATCTCCTCGCGGAGGACTTTCCGGAAGCTCACGACGAGCTTGTTGATTCCTTCCTCATTCCTGTTGATATGACTATTCTTTCTTGGAATTGCAGGGGTATAGTGTAAGGGCCCGCCATAATCCAAGAAAATTGCGCGCGCGGTCCTTCCACTTCGAGCCCTTAGATTTCTTTCTTGCATTTATGTATTTTCATTTCTGTTTGTAGTTTCATTTAGTACTCCAAGACTACTTCCTGCGTGTCGAATCTTGGAGTCTCGTTCTTAGTTTACGTTACGTTTTTAGGCTTTTAGAAAACGTATCGTTATTGTGCGCAATCAATGTTTCCTGCTACCAGGATGTAAATATCAAATTTCCCTCTTTAGGGAGTACTAGTGAATGAAAATCTACTTCC
>JAYMSF010001561.1:0-11821 GCA_036897335.1 Silene vulgaris
ATGGTATCCGTCTTCATTTATGACGGATATGGTGTGTCTTCAATGAGATTTTGTGATACCCCTATACCCTTGGCCCCTTGGGCAACAAGCAAAATTAGAAAGCAACATGCATCCTTGGTCAACACACAAAGCGAACATTACTAAACAAATTGATCACCAATTATTTTTGAACCCACTATCCCTTGATCCTCCTATATAAGCTCAGATAATACTGTTTCTAACTCTCTATGAATACATACACAATTATCAATACCGTTTTAATATTAAGACTGATATTAGTCTTATCAAAAAATAAAAATGGACCAAATATGGTTTTATACACTTACATTATCTTCCATTATCCCATTACTACTCTTCATAATCTCAAAAATCTACAAAAAACAGAGCAAAAAGACACCACCAGGCCCAACACCAATTCCGGTAATCGGCCACCTTCATCTACTCAAACAACCTCTTCACCGGGTTTTACAGCAACTATCCTCTAAATATGGTGAAATTTATTCCTTGCGTTTCGGGTTTCGACCTGTTGTAGTCATATCATCCCCATCCATAGTAGAAGAATGTTTCACAAAACATGACATAGTCCTTGCAAATAGGCCTCGGTTAATTGTTGGAAAACATCTAAATTATGATTGGACTACCCTTGGAGCCGTCTCTTATGGACCGCTGTGGCGGGACCTACGCCGGGTAATGACATTTGAGTTCTTCTCGAACACCCAACTTAATTCGCTAAGTCATATTAGACTTGAAGAAGTCAGATTATTGGCTAAGGATTTGTTTAAGAAAGGGAAGAATGAGTTTGTTGAGGTTGAAATGAGGCCGAGATTTTCGGAGTTGTCGTTTAATATTGTTATGAGGATGGTGACTGGGAAGAGATACTTTGGGGCTGAAGTAGAAGGGCTTGAAGAAGCCAAGGTTTTTCGCGGTATTGCGAGGGACGTGTTTGAGCTAGGTGGTGCTTCGAATCTTGCGGACTGCTTTCCTTTCTTAAGGTGGTTTGGTGTATCGGAGCTAGAGAAGAAGATGATGGATGTAAGGAAAAAGATGGATGATTTCCTAGATGGTCTTATTGAAGAATGTCGAAGAAACAAAAGCGAGGTTGGCTTCGATGCAGAAAACAGAACACCATTAATTTACAAGCTGTTGAATTTACAAGAATCGAACCCTCTTAGTTACTCCAACCAAATCATCAAAGGGATTATAATGGTATGTATCTTGAATTAACAAACAAATTTCGTTTATCCTCCGACAAAATAATTCACTAAACTATCGCGGTTTCTTAAATGTTGAGATAGTGCTAATTGCTAAATTGTCATTCATATGCAAATATCAGACCATGTTGACAGCAGGAACAGACACTACAAGCGTCACGCTAGAATGGGCACTGTCGTTATTACTTAACCACCCTCAGATACTCGAGAAGGCGAGGCTAGAGATAGATGCAAATATTGGAAAAGATCGATTAGTAGATGAAACCGATCTCCATAACCTCCCATTTATTCAACATATAATCAACGAGACATTTCGACTCTTCCCTGCAGTACCTCTACTCTCACCACATGAGCCCTCAGAGGATTGTACCATCGCAGGATACTATGTCCCCAAGGGCACAATGGTGTTGATCAATGCGTGGGAAATACATAGAAATCCAAAGTTGTGGGAGGATTCTTTGAGCTTCAAGCCGGAGAGGTTCGTGGGAAAACATGGAGATGAGTACAGGTTGAAATTAATCCAGTTCGGGCTAGGTAGAAGATCATGCCCCGGAGCTCCCCTGGCTAATAAAGTGTTGGGATTGACATTGGCAACTTTGATTCAGTGCTTCGAGTGGGAGAATATTGGCCAAGAAAAAGTGGACTTGGCTGAAGGGTTTGGGCTCAGCATGCCTAAGGTTGTACCTTTAAAAGCAATGTGTAAAGCTCGTCAAAGTATTGTACATGTCATTGCGAAAATATGACATTAGCTTTTTTCGAAATCAAAGGAAAAAAAAAACTCCGTGAGTCGTTTTGTTTGTACTCTTAAAACTCGAATAAAATTGCAAGATAGACAGTACCCGTTTTTCACTTTTGTATGAACGTCCTCCTTTCCTTGTAATATGTTTATTTTTGTGGTGAACTAAGTAATTTGCGTTATTTATGTATTCAGTTAGAAATGACAGAGAATTCGGGCTCTTAATGAACTTAAAACTCGCGATGATCATATCACACTGTATTGTTCATCTCGTTGCTTCTACAGGCAAGTAAGTTGGAGTTCATGTGAATTTCCCCAAAGTATCCATGCTACGGAGTACTTAATTTTCCGACAGAATTGAACTTTGCATGAACATTTTCCCTACAAGTGATTTCTCGCGGTTTCTGTAATTTAATAGCATATGAGAATACGTAGCATCAGTATTCAGCTACAAGTATTATTTCTCGTTGGATTGTGTGATGTTAAAAGTTTCATCATATGGGTTAGTAGTTACGGAGTAGTACTTAGTACGAGTATACACCGAAGAAAATCTTCAAATACTTGCTCGATATATAATCTAGCTAGGAGAAATTATATCCGTGCCTTATGTTTTGCAATGCCTTAAAAAAGGTTGCGACTTTTTTTGTAATTTTCGCGTACAAAGTATAAATAAGTAAAATTTGACATTGATGGCGAAAAAAGCCAGTTTCATATACTAGCAAGGGTATGGATGATGCTTCGGCGCGTTTTACACATCGCTTTCAAAGGGACCGCTTTTGGCATACTGAGCCCGAAACCTTCAGCTAAGTCCGATTTTTCTTGGCCAACATTCTCCCACTCAAAGCATTGAATCAAAGTTGCCAGTGTCAGCCCCAATACCTTATTAGCCAGGGGAACTCCAGGGCAAGATCTTCTACCTAGCCCAAAGGGGACCAATGTCAACCGGTATTCATCTCCGTTTTTGTCATTGAACCTCTCCGGCTTAAAGCTCAAAGAATCCTCCCATAGTTTCGGGTCTCTATGTATGGCCCACGCGTTGGTCAATACCATTGTGCCCTTGGGGACATAGTATCCTGCAATGGTGCAATCCTCTGAGGGCTCATGTGCTGCAAGAAGAGGAACTGCTGGGAAGAGTCGAAGTGTCTCGTTGATTATGTTTTGAATATAAGGGAGGTTATGGAGATCGGTTTCATCCACTAATCGATCTTTTCCAATGACTGTATCTATTTCTAACCACGCCTTTTCGAGTACATGAGGATGGTTAAGTAGTAATGACAGCGCCCATTCCAGTGTGACGCTGGAAGTGTCTGTTCCTGCTGTCAACATAGTCTGGTATTTCCAAATGAACGACAATATCAGATATAGAACGAACGACAACCGTAGGATTTAGTACTGTTTAATTAGGCCTATCGGACAACGGAAAAGGGGAAATGGAATTAGTTTGTTAGTTCAAGATACATACCATTATAATCCCTTTGATGATTTGGCTAGAGTAGCTAACAGGGTCCGATTCCTGCAAATACAACAACTTGTAAATCATCGGTGTTCTGTTTTCTGCATCGAAGCCACCCTCGCTTTTCTTTTTTCGACATTCATCAATAAGACCATCTAAAAAATCATCCATCTTTTTTCTCACATTCAACATTTTCTTCTCCAGACTCGATACACCAAACCACCTTAAGAAAGGAAAGCAATCCACAGGATTCGATGCACCACTGAGCTCAAACGCATCTCTTGCAATACCGCGAAATACCTTAGCTTCTTCAAGCCCTTCAACTTCAGCTCCAAAGTACCTCTTCCCGGTTACCATTCTCATAACAATATTAAACGACAACTCCGAAAATTTAGGCCTCATTTCAACCTCAACAAATTCATTCCTCCCTTTGTTAAACAAATCTTTAACCAATAACCCGACTTCTTCCGCTCTAACATGACTTAGTAAGTTAAGTCGGATGTTCGAAAAGAATTCTATTGTAGTAATCCGGCGTAGGTCCCGCCATAGCGGACCGTAATTGATAGCTCCAAGGGTAGTCGAATCATAATTGAGATGTTTTCCAACAAGTAGACGAGGCCTATTTGCAAGGATTATGTCATGTTTTGTGAAGCATTCTTCTACTATGGAAGGGGATGATATGACTACAACGGGTCGAAACCCGAACTGTAAGGAATAAATATGACCATATTGAGAGGATAGTTGTTGTAAGAACCGGTGAAGCGGTTGTTTGATTAGGTGAAGGTGACCTATAATTGGAAGTGGTGTTGGGCCTGGTGGTGTCTTTTTGTTCTGTTTTCCCAAGATTTTTGGGAACAACAAGAGCAATAATGAAATAATGGAACATAATATGGTATAAAGCCAAATTTGATCCATTTTTTGTTCACCAATTGTTGTTTATGACGACCTTAATTTCAGACGATTCTCACACCTGACTGAAATAATAAATAAAAATGTAAATAAAAGGAGGTTGGGAGAGGTCTTAAGTTAAGGCGGTTTTAAGGAAGATCAACTGTTCTTTTGTTTGCTAGACGTGTATTAGACTTGTAGTGTACATTGAGACTATACCATCTATTAAGCTTATATAGGAGGATCAAGAGTTGGTAGGGTACAAGATAATTGGTTATTGAGTTTATGAATCTTTGCTTGTTGACCAAGGAGATGATGCAGCCATGCATACATGTAGGTAATTTCCTATATTTTGCTTGGTGCTCAAGGATATATGTCAATGTAATTGCAAATTGGCAATATTTTTAAGGATGCCATCAAATTGAGAACTCCTTTTTAACTTTTTATACTGTCAAGGTGCCAATTAACTGAGTATATTATGCCTTGTGGGATTAATTGAGCTCTATTGTAACTTAACCCATAATTGGTAATTCTATTGTAAGACGGTTGTATCCGTGTAATTTCACGAAAAATGACTATGTTTTGATAAATAATATGACCATTTTATGGTAATCAATGACCACTTTGAAAAAATAATCACCTATAGTCACTACAGTATTTAACATCAAATGATCACTTATATATTTATCGTTACACGTACATGGCCGCGCTGTAGCCTGTAGAGTATCATTCAAGTTGGTTTTAAAATCGGGTGATTCTAAATATATTCTCATTTAGTTTGGATTGGACCATGATAGCTTTATTGCAAGTTTGAATTTGTTTTAGATGTCTTGATTGAACAAATTATACCTGCAGAATCACTGAATTTGTAAACATGAGAATACTGAAGCTGGGGTGTATACCTGCATAAAGGCGCAAGCACCCCAGTCCTGCTTATCGGAGACATTACACTTTAAAAGATCCATTCGCGTTGGTGCAACAAACAGATTTATATTACCAGGTAAGGTATCACATGACAAAATTTATTGTCGTCAAACAAAAAACATGAGCCATACACAGATGCTACCATCTCCGCTCAATCGCTGATATAATTAACTAAAACAAAAAGCAATGAAAAGTGTATACAGACGCTACCAAAATAATTGGATTCCCCGCTCTGCAGCTTTGTCATTGAACCTCGTTGAACCTCCTCTTGAACATGTTCAGCCTCACTTTTACCGGCACATAAATTCTATCAGCAAGATCCTCAACATACCTAAAATAAGCTTCTCTCCAACTCTTCTTTATTACCAAAGTTCCCACCACACCCCAAAATCCAGTAGCAACCCCAGACATTACGGCTAGGATGAACCACAACTTATCATATTTATCTTCTTTCTCAACGTCTTCTTTTCCAGCGGTAGGATTAGCATTTGTCAAACTTGGTGGCGAGCCAGGTTTAGTGCAATCGTTTGGCAGGGGAAATCCGCATAATTTTGAATTGGCTGCATAGATAGATGGGTCGTCAAGAGTTTGGAGTTGACTACCTGTCGGAATAGGGCCATGCAGGTGGTTGTTGGACAAATTCAACTTGCTCAGCCATGGTATAGTAGACAAACTTTTTGGTATTGTCCCTGAAAGACGGTTATTCGACAGATCAAAAGATTCGAGCGCCTTCAGGTTGCCTATTTTTCCAGGAATGTTCCCTGTTAGATGATTATATGACAAATTCAATGCAAACAATGCCGAAATGTTTGTGAGCTCCTCGGGTATTGTGCCGGCTAAATGATTGCTCGAGAGGTCAATGATTGACTGACCTCCTTGTGTTCCAGTGGACACTTCAACTATTCCCTTAACAATTTCTTCAATTTCTAGACTCATATCACCAATTGGACCTTCAACTTTGTCAAATCCGATGGAGCCTAAACATCGAGGAATGTGTCCACCCAAACGATTATGTGCGAGTTCCAGTACTAAAAGCGACTCTAATTTGCAGATCTCTAAAGGAATGGGGCCATTAAAACGATTTCCTCGTAAACTGAGGATTTTTAAATCAGTATCCAGGTCTACCTTCCCAAATTGTATCTCTCCGGACAACATGTTGTCGCTGATGTCAAGCACGGATAAGTAGTTTCCGAAATTAAAAAGTGATGAAGCATTATTTCCATCGAAGATTGGCCCTGTTAGCAGATTGGAAGACAAATCTATCACTTGCACATATTCTAAACGGCCTAGCCATTTAGGTATTGTTCCCGTAAGCAAGTTGTTGTGAAGGTCGAGCCACTCCAAGTTACAGCTCGCGTAATTCCCATCACAAGCTATATGTCGCGGCAAGGATCCTGTAAAAAACGTTATTGGTCTAGTTACATGATGACCGATAGTTTTTGCATTGTATCAAGAGATGCTTGACAAATTGACAAATTGTACCTGTAAGCTGATTGCCGGACAAACGTAATACTTGAAGACTGCTCGAGTTCCATAGCCATCCGGGCAATTCTCCTGAGATGCCACTATAGGAAAGATCCAACTTTACGATCTGAGTTTGATTCCTTAACCATTGAGGAAACGCGGTGTTTATCTTACAGAAATGAATAGTAAAAACTTGAAGTTGAGAGGGAGGTAGCCAGTTGAAATTTGGGTCGAGATTGAGATTAAGATTGTTGTAATTCATATTCAAATAGTACAATTTCGAGAGGTTACCAATGCCAAAGACGGTACCTTGGAGGGAGTTCGATGAGATGTCTAGGTACTCTATATGGGTTAAATGTCCTATAAAATCTGGAATCGATCCAGCCAACTTATTCCATGACAAATCCAAATACCTCAGAGCCGACAATTTCGCGAAAGATGTAGGAATTTGACCTTTAAAATCATTAAATGAAAGATCAAGGTGATTCAAGTTTGTGAATTGACCAAACAAAGACGGCAAACTACCGTTCATGTTATTATTACTATGAAGAGCGAGGTATTCTAGCTCAAAAGCACCACACCGGGATAAACTCGTATAAGACTCTAGGATATCTCCTTGGGAAATATCATTATCGGACAAATCCAGGCGTTTGAAGCCGCAAGGATTTCCCATTATTCCGAAAATCCCACCCTCCACGTAATTAAATTCATTGAAACTCAAATCAAGTACTTGAAGGCGGCTCATGGCTCTAAGCCAGAGCGGAACTGATCCATTTAAAAAATTGTAACCGATAGATAAGGAACGAAGGGAAACCATATTTTTAAAAATCGATGGAAAAGGACCTCCAAAGGCATTGCTCGTAAGATCAAGATGTTGAAGATTTGGAAAAAATGAATCAGAAGTATTCGAGATTAAAGCCTTAGAAAAATGTGAGTTACTTAACCCACAATTAGATAGGGTAAGCGCCGAAAGAGAAGGAAGCATCATAAGCACTTTAAAAGTGTCATGTGCTCGGGACAAGTCATGACCGCTCATGTCTAGCGATTGCATTTTTAAAAGACCAGATGCCCATCCTAAATTATCACTATACTGATGATCTGACACAGAGCATTGCGAAGTAATAATATAACCAAGATCAAGGTATACCAGATTTGCGAGGTTGCCAAGTTGAGAGGGAACGGTCCCAAAAAACCCGGCTGAAGAGAGATTTAGATACCTTAAGTTCCTCAAAGATCCTAAGAATTCTGGAATTCGACTTCCAGAAAAGTTATTCCCGCTTAAGTCCAAGTGAGTTAGGAGCTTAAGTCCAAGCAAAGCCGAACTTACTCCAGAAGACACCAAGGAAACGTAAGGATCGGGCAGACAACCAATAACATCTTCCATCATATTGTAGTCATAGTAATTTAGTGGCAGACTCCGGAGATTCAACTTGACAACATTGTGAGTGACATTGTTACAGGTAACTCCGTCCCATTGACAACAATCTTCACCAACCCAAGACGAAAGGCGATTCAAGGGATCATTGGTGAAGCTTTGTTTGAACTTTGATAAAGCTTCTTGTTCATGCTTTTTGCACCGTATGAAGCCTAATGATTCGGGTTCTTTGCCATGTACACGTAATGATGCATGGAACACCTGCAAAAGAACGACGACAACGAGAAACAAGGATCTTCCCATCACAGTAAGAGCGCGCAAATCAAGAGAGATTAGAGAATTTTGAGATTATTTCATAACAAAGTTATTAGAATTCATGAAATAGGTAGAACATATGAAATGAGAACATTATAAAAACGGATACAGTTGAAAGTGTAGCATATGTAATGAACAAAAATACTAAAAGATTAAAAAAAAAATCAAAATTTAATACATTAAAGCAGTCTTATGGTCAACTATTACGAGTTCAGACATCAGACAGTCGGGTCGCCGACTTCGACGACCGTCCATATTAGATGTGTATCAAGTATCAACAAGTCAAGGTCTTCTGTTTTACTATACACGGTTTTAAAGACTAATTTGATACTCCGTATATATCATCTAGCGCCAATATGTACTACTATTGTATCCAATTTGGTCAAGTGGATAAGCTATTCCGTCCCCTAGATATGTACTACTATTGTATCCGATTTGGTCAAGTGGATAAGCTATTCCGTCCCCTAGTTGGAGGATATGGGTTCGACCCTCATCAGCCTCCTTGGGTTTCGAACTTGCGACTTAGGGTGCGTTTGGATAGCAAAAATGGAGGGAAAGGGAGGGGAGGGGAGGGGGAAGGAGGGGAGGGGAGGACAAATGGGAGGGTGTTTGGATACAATTTCTTTCCAAATCTGGCCTCTTGTGAAAAGATTTTGGTTTGCCTTCGAGGAGAGAAAATAGATCCCTCCAAATCTCTCCCCCTCTATTTCCCTCCACACTCAAACAAGGGATTTTAAATCCCCTACTCCCCCACCCTTTCTTTTCTCTCCAAATCCCCCAATCCAAACACACCCTTAGAGAATTAGAGGAGAACTACAAATTACCGGAAAAACTACACTACAGTATATACAATGTAGCACGGAAGAATTCTTGTGTCCTCCGCGAGGACCGTCTTCCTTACATATAAAGGACAATTAGTATGCAAATTAAAGTAGTGTATTTATAAGATGGGAGAAGTCTATAAAATTATCGTAAAACCGTCTAATAGGACAATTAGTCTAGTTTTTGGATTCACATTCTATTTCCTCAAGTTTATTTGTCCTAACTCCTAAATCAATTTTCAATTACCTAAATATTTCCGAGACTAGATTAGACATATTTTTATTTTTAATAACAAATTTATATATTATCAATTGTCTAAAATATTTTACAAAAAGATGACTATTTTGGACTTCAATTCGCCCTGGATAACCGTCATAGATGTCAACAGCGTAGTTTCGGAGCGCAAATTAGAGGACAGAGCAAGCGACAGAACCACCAACCATGCCTCCGGTAGTAAAATTACCCTTGAAGCCGTTGCAAATAACGTCTTTGGCTGTCTTTTGACGCGCCCAATAGTCAGTATTCAGATATCTTAGTCCCGACCATTAGAGTAAACCTTAAGATTTTGTTGGTTGCCAAGTCGTTAGCAATTGAATTAAAGATAACGTCATTGTTTTGCGGGCTCCCAACACGAATCTGCATTTTCAGCATATTAGTCTTCTTGTTTCCGTTGGTGTAGAAAGAGGAGTCTGTGATGGTAGATACCAGGCACTCGCGCTGATAATCGAAAGACACAGAGAACGGTTTGAATAGTTTAGGTCTGCGGTCCATCAACTTAACTTAAGTGTGAGGTTGAACTCCGCGTCTAGGGGGGTCTTGCTGTTTGTGATCGTCAAGGAACTGATATCCAAAGAAACATCTTGAAATAAACGGGACGAGGCCCTGACGATATTAAGATTGCATATAGGACGATTCCACCCCACACTACACAAACAACACCAACTAAGGCAAATATCATGATAATGAACAATCTTTGTGTCATCCTGTTTGTCGCGTTAAGGGTGCAAAAGGTTCAAACTTTTCATCCTCTTTTCTTGATCTTTGTGCCAAAATCAAAGGAAAACAAATGAGCGGGACGGAAGGAGTATAAATAAAGTTGGCAAAGAGTTGCGTTGTGTACTCGATTCGTTTAATTATCTTACAGAATATGGATTTATAAATCTATATATATAGTTTAGGAGATAGGAGTACCCTGTAACTAATAAAAGTTGGGATTATTACAAAAAAAAAAAAAAAAAAAAAACCCAGAAACAAAAAAACGAAAAATCTAAAAAAAAAAGGTCCGAAAAAAGAAAAGAAAATCGGACAACACCTTGAATTTCATTGCTTATTTTATGGAGTGGCGTCATAAGACGGGCGACATGGAAGGGTGGTTGGGTAGGTTAGTGGCTAAGGTGAGGAGTAATCGCGGTGTGATGTTGTGGGCACCTTCTTATTGCGATTGGATGGACTGGTGAGATGTTGGAGTAGAGGAGACTAGGACATACCAATTGCACTTGTGTTGTGCTAATTTCATTTGGTCATTTGTTAGGATTGGAGCGATAAGGGGCGCTAGTATTCTTTGGTGATTCCTTATTGTTCTTATTGTGTGTTATTGGAGATGCAAATGGCTAAGTGTGGGGAGGAGGTGTGGTGCGTGGATTGCTCTATTTCATGCGGTGTTGAGGTATGCTTTATGGTTTATGTCGTTATTGGCCATTTCTTAGATGAGGTGTGTGTTTTCTCCTTCCTTTTATTGTGTCATATGCAACATAGAGGACAATGTTTAATTCAAGTGTGGGGAGGAGAATCGTTCCGATTTGTACACATTTGTAATTGTGTGGTGTGTTTATTTCAGTTAAAAAATCAAAAAGAAAAAATAAGTAAAAAAAAAAAATGAAAAAAGAAAAAACTAATAAAAAAAAAATAAAGAAAAAGAATCTCGTCTAGGTGAAAACCGAAAGGCGCCTAAGCAAGGTTGGGATGTGGCCGAGGACGGAGTGTGCTTCGGGTAAAATGAAGAATTGAGTTGCGTGCCACTGAGAGTAGAGTGAGGTGAAAAATGATGAAAAGTCAGAGTGAAAACCCACAACGCGTGCACTCTAGGCAAAATGAGGGATTTAGGTAAAAAAGAAAATAATTATTCCGATGCATTTTTTTATCCCTTTTGTTATTATTGAGACCATCTTGTACGTATGAGTTTATTGTAAGTGATGTTAGCTTTCCCGTGCTTCTGTGGACCGGTGTTGGTATGAGCTTGTTATTTATAGCCTTTTGAGTTTACTCGAGAACGAGTAAAGGTCTAAGTGTGAGGAAGTTGATAAGACGGGTTTCGTACGCACTAAGGCGATCGGTTAAGTCATTTCCGAAGAGCTAAATTCGGTATTTTTTTTTATTGTGCTTGATCATTCTTATATCGAGTTATTTACACCTATTTGACATGATTATGAAAGACGGAGCGCAGCCCAGTTAAGCTTGGTCGAATGGCTAGCTAAAGAAGTGGAGTAAAGGAACAAGAGAAGCATGGCAACGCAGAGCAACGGAGCTCTAATCAGAGTTAGCTCGGTCGAGCTACCTACAGTTCTCAGTAACGTCCAGGTTTCGTAAAACAGTCATAACTCACTCTTTTCTTGGTCATTTTGGGCGTGTGACCT